>JABXWE010102794.1:0-32476 GCA_014611495.1 Limonius californicus | reverse complement strand
GATAGCTATTAGTGAAAGTTTAAAATCTAAAAGTGACTACGATAAACAAAGACTTTTTTCTAGTTTTAGTGATTTCCTAGTGTGTTTGGAAAAGATTATTATATCTAGTGAATGGACTATAATTAAATCACAAGATCGAGTTACCTTTGCATTAATTGACGTTTTACCAGTGCCGCTTATTACTGTTTCAGCTGTATTTGATTCAAATTTAGAAATGCATTTGTATAATAAAGAATGCATTGAAACAAAAAAAATTGGCAAGCAAACATTTCCTAAGTTTATTAATAACATTAATGAAATAGTAGATTGCCTGGAAATAATAAAAGCAAAAAAAAATGAGAACAATTCAATACAACAAAGTATAGATAAAATACAAGATATGCTTACTGACCTGCGTAACTCAATAGATAGCGATAAACATAGTATTATTGAATTTATTTGTGAACAGTTAAAGCTTTTAAATTGTCCCAAAAATCATTTTAGATATTCGCCACATTTTTTAATTTTTTGTAGCATTTTATATTTAAAATGCATTAGAAATAATTGGATTAATCAAAAAGATCCTGACCAATCAATTTTGTATCCAAATTTTAATAATTATACTGAACATTCTTCACTTTCTGTGGCTAGCTTTTCAAATTTGAAAAAAATGTATGATATCGAATGTAACAGTTTAGTTAAATATGCTTACAATCTCAACTTAAAATCTCTGTGTCCGACTAATTTTGAAAGACAAAATGTAAAATATGTCCTCAACGTTTTTAATCAATTTGTTTGTGAAGGTTTGTTGGAAATTGGACAGAAAAATAAATTAAAAAATTTTAAAACAACTGCGGATTTTATACAATTAGTTTGTAATTGGTGGAAAATTGTAAATGTTAAAACTATTTATAAGGGTATTAAATTCAACGATCAATTACAACAACCTCTTGCCTCAGGTCAAGAGAACTTTATGTATTTAGAAAAATTTCTGTCCTGGTTAAATTTATGGAATACATTAGGCTTAAGTAATAATAGATTAACAAAAGAAACTCATTTAGCAATAACGCAAACCACACATGGATTATTAGAAATAAGGAAATATTGTAAAGACAAATTTAATGTAAGTTATATATTACCCGGAAAAATTCAGACAGACGCTTTAGAAGATCGTTTTGGAAAGTATAGAACAATGGCTGGATCACAGTATTTAGTGTCAATAAGACAAATTTTTGAAATAGAATCTAAGCTTAGGTTACAAAACCTTCTACCATTAACATTAACCTCTAATAGTTTTGGAAGCTTAAATGTAGATTTAGGACTAGATGTAAGTGATGCAGATTGTAAAGATATTAATGTAGATAGTATTCTTAATTTAAATTTATCTTATGATGAGGAAGATTTTATTTCTATTAGACAGTATCTTCCTGTTATTACATATATATCAGGGTATCGTGCGCGGGCAGCTTCAAAGAAAAATAAATGCGAAATTTGTCGTAAATTTTTAGTTATAGATAAAGAATTAAGTGTAGAAATAGGTAGTGCCTACAAACTTATTGAAAATATTGATAGAGGTGGCTTATTATATCCAACCTCTGATATTGTAAACGCTATTATGTTTAACTATATTACTGTAGAAAAATTAATTAGTGGTAAGTATGAAAAAATGTTTTTGAATTGTTCCATTCAAAGACAATTAGTTTTAAGTTTAACTATTGATGCTGTAAATAAAAATGATTTTTTCCTGAATGATTTTAATTGTATCATCGAAGGGCATACTGCGGATAATATATTATACAATGTGTTAAAACCTTCTACAAATATATTGTTAAATAATTATGTTAAGAAAATGAATGAAATGTGTAAAAATGTTACAAAAAAAAGAAAACTTCATACTGTTAAAAATAAATAAATGTTGAATAATTTTAACTGAACCGCTGTTTTATTTATCTAAGGTATGTTATATAAGGAGAAAACTCAGAATTACATATAAGAACTAAATAAGTATTCAGATGTGGAATTTAATAATTCTTGTTTTATTTATCCCTGAAATAAATCAGGATAGAAAGCGTAGTTGTTATTTAATAAATTACATGACATATGTAAACAATTTGACAGCATGCATTTGATGAATTCAATAGTATTTGGCGTTGAACAGTGATGTATTTTTGCAAGCGGCACGTATCTTGGCCTCTTTGTCGTGACGTCACGAATTCCGTTGTACGGCCTTTATTGTAGGTGGTGTTGGTCAGGCCCACCGGCGATAACAAAGCTTTACTGATTGTTGATGGGCACGCGAGTCGTAAACACCTTGAGAATTACCTCAAATTAGTATTCCTTCCACTAGCCTTAATCAAGAAGTTTTAGTTCAACATCCCACGACTTCTAATGATATCAATGAGTACATTCCTTCCCCACCTTCTACCCCTATTAAAAGTTCTGCTACCCAGTATCCTGCTAACATGAATTCATAAAATACTACTGAGACTTTAGATACAATTTTAAATGATTTATATCCAATGCCAATTGCTAACACCTCAGAGCGACGGCATAGGGCAAAAATGAAATGCATATGAAAGTATTCTAACCTTAACTCCATTCCTTAATGAATTAAAAGTGCAAGAAGCTAACAAGAAAGAAAAGGAAATAAGGAAAATTAAGAGGGCTCGAGTAACAAAACGATTGGTAGAATCAGACAAAGAACCTGGAGAAGGTGATGATGGCTCAGATGTTTCATGCATCTACTGCAACGAATTATACAGCCACTCTAAGTCCAGAGAGCAGTGGATTAGGTGTCCGCAATGCAAAGAATGGGCCAATGCAGAATGCGCCGGAGTATCAAAAAAAATAAAGCATTTTATTTGCGATGCTTGTGTTAATTAACTTATTCATTAAAATGTTTAGTTTGTAAAAAATACTTTTTCGATTTTATAATAAGATAGTCATTAAAAATTATTATTTTATATCTAGTTTCGTTTTTTATTAAGTTTTTATTTTTTTTAAATTGCATTACATTAAGACGCGAAATGAAAAAAATCCCTGTCACTGTGCCTGACACTGTCAGGCAAAGTGACACTTGTAAGGTTTTACTAAGACAGCATCGTATCTTTAAATACATTTATAATGAAGTTTCAATTCTTTTGCCATGGATATCCGATAATTGACCTTCACAAAAAAATAAACAGTTGCCAAAATAGGATTTTCTTAAGAGTTATTAATTATTTAAATAAAGTATGTCACTATGCCTTACGTTCCCCTAAATGCAGTGATTGTGCTCTTAATTTAATTATTTTGGTAAGCTTGTTAAGACTTTAATTTTACTTCGTTGTATCGTTCCCTTTAAAATTTTATAGGTGGCAATTACTACTTTAAGAGGTTTAAAGATCGCATTAATGGCAATTCAGCAAAACCAGAAAAAACAGTTTCGGTAATCTCCACTAATTCTGAAGGTAGTTCCAACCTCGAAAATAGTAATAATCAAGTAGACCATCCCGAAATTCTTACTGCTATTGATAAACCGGCAAATAATGACGAAGATATGTACTTCACAAGCTGAAGTGACTACTTTAATGACGTATTCTGATTTAATAAGTTCAGCTTATAATAATGAAAGCACTCCCGGAACCAGTCGTGAACCGCTGGAAACCATTGATGTAAAAAAACTGCCAATATTGTTCTTAGAAAATGAAAATACAGAGAAAAGTGTTAATGTCTTATTACTGAATCCATCTCCTACCTACATTTTTCAAAAGGTCGAAAATTGTGGTGGACATGAAAACACCTCCAGTCAAGTAACGTTAGTAGATTATGCATCTAGCTCAGAATCGGAGGCACCCGAAATGAACGTCCATAAAAAAAATAAGAAATTTAAACGATTCGACTCAGACCTCTCTTTTCACGAAAATAAAGATTCGGATTCTTTCTTATCGAGTTCCAATTCAGAAGGCAACCTCGAAAAATGTACGGGAACCGTGGGAGAATCTGGTCTAAGAAAACCTAAAAAAAAATAACAAAAAGAAAATAAGAAAAACTGAAAAGCTTCTGGGTGCTACAAAATCAGTGCAAGAAATCCATGTAAAAATAAGGTTTGCCAAAATGGATGTGCTAAACATTTCACAAAGCAACAACGGCATAGCATTTTTAAATTTTACTGGGGCTTAAGCAGCCATCAGAGGCAGAGAGACTGGCTTTTATCATGTATGAAGGAAATTGACATTAAACGAAGACGCACTAATAATATTGACAGTAGAAGGAACAGAACGTTTAAATACTTAATTTCATGGGAAGAGAAAGAAGCAGAAGTTTGTCAACAATTTCTTTTAAAAACACTATGTATATCTCAAATGACACTACGTTATACAAGAAACAATGCTGTCACTGAACATTTTGGCAAGACTGATCAGAGAGGCAAACATGATCCGCCTCACAAAACAAAGCCTGAGGACAAAAAATGTGTATAGGAATTTATAAAAAAAGCTACCAGCTGTTCCATCGCACTACTGCCGTGACAGTACAACAAAAAAATACTTGCCTTTTGAAATGAGAAATGTCTCCTTTTTATACATAATATTTGTCAAGGATCAACTAGAACTTCATATCACAAAAACCAGAGTATCCTTAAAAGTATTTAGGTATATTTTCAATCGTGACTTCAATCTTGGTTTTCATCTTCCTAAAAAGGACAAGTGTATAGTGTGCGAATCAAGAAAAGATGGTGGTATTAAATTCACTAAGGCAGAGAAAGAAAATTATGAAAACCATATCAAAGACAAAGAGGAGTCTAAAAAATTGTTTCTTTCCTATCAGAAAATAGCCAAAGAAGATGGTAGTTTTGTTTGTGCAAATTTTGACCACCTCCAAAAAGTTTTGAATACGCCCCATGGCGACAATATGCTTCTATATTACTCACGAAAATTCGTCATGAACAATGAAACTGTGTAAGAAAGTGGTACGAGAAACAGTTTTTGTTATTTATGGGGCGAAGTTGATGGTAATCGTGGTGCAAACGAAATCTGTACAATTATTAAAATGTATTTAGAAAATGTTGATCAGAGAAACGGTTTCAAAACAGTTTGCCTGTATTGTGACAGCTGCTCCGGACGGAACAAGAATAGAGCGATTCTGGCTATGTTGTATACGTTTTTAAAAAAATCTAAGAATGTACATCACATAAAGATTGTGTTCCTACTTCCTGGGCATACTTACAAGCCCGTTGATGCCGTACATGCTACGATAGAGAGGTTCGTTTCAAAACGTATAGTTCGGACACCTTCAGAATGTGCTACCCTAGTTGCCAATGCTCGGGTTCATCCAAGAGCATTTGAAGTGATGCCTATGAAGCACTTCAACTTCGAAGACTGGAAAGCAACCGCGGGGGGTTTGATTCCCATAAATCTCAAAAAACGAAGGAGAGACGTCAGTTTCAAATCAGCCAACTTAGAGTAGCTTACTTACAGAAGGGTGAGGATAACATAAAAATTAAGTACTCTTATTCCGATTCTGCAGATGAGTTTATCCTGCCGATTTTTGGTGGGCCATTGTCCAAAGGTAGTATATAAATTATTGCTTTACATAAAACTTAATAGTGTGTTTTGTGCTTAGGTAGAAGAACAAAGAAAGTGTCAAAGATAATTAATACTTTATATCCATCTCCTTTAGAAATATCTGCAATGAAAGTAAAAAATCTTGTGGAACTTTATGAAAAACGTGTCATACCACAACGATATTGGGAGGAATACAAGGCATTTGTTGGTGGCAATGAAGTACCAGATAGTTTAGCCGAGACTGACGAGGAAGCTGACAAAAATGAAGAAAGTTAGAAAGTTTGTATTGTCTTATTCAAGAACTGAAGTATTTTTTCGTTTATCTTAGTTCTTTTGTATTTTTACTTTCAGTACATAAAACCTTCTTAGATTAACTGAAGTATTATTTCTTTTGTCTTAATTCATTTCATTTAAACTTCCGCAAAACAAAACTTCCATTAAATTAAATATAATAAGTGTAAAAGCTAAGTAAGTTGCTCAATGTTTCGCCCTTACAAAATATCTTAGGTGTATCCTAAGCGACAAATCTTCAGAAAATATTGCCTGATAAAATAGTCGCATTTATTAGTACAGATGATGTATTTATTTTAATATTAACTAGTAAATCGATCATTATTGCAACAATAACATGCTTCAAAAAATTTGAGCTAAATTAAATCATGATAACTGTCAATATCTAAAAAAGTCAGTTCCTGTAAAGTTTACAATTTGTCGTTTACGATATTTTGTCAAAACCCCAGTTTTTTTAAGCACTATAATCGTCACGATGTGCAGGAAAGATTCTGCACGTTCTTTCTGAAAATCTGAGTTCCCTAAAATTAGTTGAACTTATAAATTCCAAATGTTTCAAAAAGTTCAAAATTAATTTAATTTAATCAGCTGACCAAACAAGAAACGCTTCTTTCTATTTTGTCTACGTGCAATAAAACTGTCTGGACATGCAATAGAAATAGACGGTCGTTTTGTAGGCGCATTACTGTTTGTGCCGCCCACACGGTACGATCAACACCACCTACAATAAAGGCCGTACAACGGAATTCGTGACGTCACGACAAAGAGGCCAAGATACGTGCCGCTTGCAAAAATACATCACTGTTCAACGCCAAATACTATTGAATTCATCAAATGCATGCTGTCAAATTGTTTACATATGTCATGTAATTTATTAAATAACAACTACGCTTTCTATCCTGATTTATTTCAGGGATAAATAAAACAAGAATTATTAAATTCCACATCTGAATACTTATTTAGTTCTTATATGTAATTCTGAGTTTTCTTCTTATATAACATACCTTAGATAAATAAAACAGCGGTTCAGTTAAAACTATTCAACATTTATTTATTTTTAACAGTATGAAGTTTTCTTTTTTTTGTAACATTTTTACACATTTCATTCATTTTCTTAACATAATTATTTAACAATATATTAGTAGAAGGTTTCAACACATTATATAATATATTATCCGCAGTATGCCCTTCGATGATACAATTAAAATCATTCAGGAAAAAATCATTTTTATTTACAGCATCAATAGTTAAACTTAAAACTAATTGTCTTTGAATGGAACAATTCAAAAACATTTTTTCATACTTACCACTAATTAATTTTTCTACAGTAATATAGTTAAAAATAATAGCGTTTACAATATCAGAGGTTGGATATAATAAGCCACCTCTATCAATATTTTCAATAAGTTTGTAGGCACTACCTATTTCTACACTTAATTCTTTATCTATAACTAAAAATTTACGACAAATTTCGCATTTATTTTTCTTTGAAGCTGCCCTCGCACAATACCCTGATATATATGTAATAACAGGAAGATACTGTCTAATAGAAATAAAATCTTCCTCATCATAAGATAAATTTAAATTAAGAATACTATCTACATTAACATCTTTACAATCTGCATCACTTACATCTAGACCTAAATCTACATTTAAGCTTCCAAAACTATTAGAGGTTAATGTTAATGGTAGAAGGTTTTGTAACCTAAGCTTAGATTCTATTTCAAAAATTTGTCTTATTGACACTAAATACTGTGATCCAGCCATTGTTCTATACTTTCCAAAACGATCTTCTAAAGCGTCTGTCTGAATTTTTCCGGGTAATATATAATTTACATTAAATTTGTCTTTACAATATTTACTTATTTCTAATAATCCATGTGTGGTTTGCGTTATTGCTAAATGAGTTTCTTTTGTTAATCTATTATTACTTAAGCCTAATGTATTCCATAAATTTAACCAGGACAGAAATTTTTCTAAATACATAAAGTTCTCTTGACCTGAGGCAAGAGGTTGTTGTAATTGATCGTTGAATTTAATACCCTTATAAATAGTTTTAACATTTACAATTTTCCACCAATTACAAACTAATTGTATAAAATCCGCAGTTGTTTTAAAATTGTTTAATTTATTTTTCTGTCCAATTTCCAACAAACCTTCACAAACAAATTGATTAAAAACGTTGAGGGCATATTTTACATTTTGTCTTTCAAAATTAGTCGGACACAGAGATTTTAAGTTGAGATTGTAAGCATATTTAACTAAACTGTTACATTCGATATCATACATTTTTTTCAAATTTGAAAAGCTAGCCACAGAAAGTGAAGAATGTTCAGTATAATTATTAAAATTTGGATACAAAATTGATTGGTCAGGATCTTTTTGATTAATCCAATTATTTCTAATGCATTTTAAAATATGAACTGAATCTAAAACATAAAACAAATGTGCACTATTATCTGAGGGATGTTTATATACAATACTTAATTTAGGTGGAGTAGAAAAATATGACATAGCTTTTCTATTAACACAGTTATTATCACTAACTACACATAATACATTAAATCCTATAGTTTGCAATCCTATTACAATTTTTTTGATAAATGTAAATAATTGTTCGGCATTTATAGTTTTAACAGGCAGTATATGTACAACTTCTTTAAATGGTGATAACAAACTCTGTATCATACAAACGTGAGCACTACATGCTGCATTTTCAGTATTATATGCAGCTCCTAAAATGTTACCGCCTTTATAATCTAAATATGGTTTAACATGAATTTCATCTATCATTAAACTTATTATTTTATCATTTTGACTTAATAAACTAAATTTATTCATTATGTACATTAAGAAATTGTCATCGTTTTGTTCAATTTGAGGATTAGTATTATAATTTAAACAAATCTTATGAATAGTATTTGGATGTGGTAATGTCATATACTCAGCATTTCTCAAAAATCGGTATGCATGTGGCGAAATTGAAAATAAAATGCTACAAAAAATTAAAAAATGTGGCGAATATCTAAAATGATTTTTGGGACAATTTAAAAGCTTTAACTGTTCACAAATAAATTCAATAATACTATGTTTATCGCTATCTATTGAGTTACGCAGGTTAGTAAGCATATCTTGTATTTTATCTATACTTTGTTGTATTGAATTGTTCTCATTTTTCTTTGCTTTTATTATTTCCAGGCAATCTACTATTTCATTAATGTTATTAATAAACTTAGGAAATGTTTGCTTGCCAATTTTTTTTGTTTCAATGCATTCTTTATTATACAAATGCATTTCTAAATTTGAATCAAATACAGCTGAAACAGTAATAAGCGGCACTGGTAAAACGTCAATTAACGCAAAGGTAACTCGATCTTGTGATTTAATTATAGTCCATTCACTAGATATAATAATCTTTTCCAAACACACTAGGAAATCACTAAAACTAGAAAAAAGTCTTTGTTTATCGTAGTCACTTTTAGATTTTAAACTTTCACTAATAGCTATCTCTAAATGGGTATTGTCATTACGGATTCTTCTCTTTTCAGCACCTTCTCTTGTTGGCAACGATTTAGACAGATATGCAGGACAATTTGGAAAAATTGATGGCACCGCTCCTTTCCTCAGTCTCACTTTGTCTAGTGAAACGGTCAGCATTTTCCCGGTCCTCTCATCACAGTGATGAGTCTCTCGTTCCACGTCTTCTTTCATGAAATGCTTTTCACACACCTGTCGAAGTAGAATTTCACCATTTCAGAACAGATATATGTACACTATATATATAGGAATATTATATAACAAAAAATTTCATGTACATACTCTTGAATATGTGGACGGTTGGAAATCCGCACGATGAATCGCCCTTATCCATTTGCGTTTCTCCGTGTCTTCTTTGGGGAATGCAAAAACACTAACTTTTGAAGAGCTGTCATAATTACCGCGGCAATTCGGAACACAACATTTATTCACCATTTTTCTAAGATACTACCACCGGGTACAAGAAACTACGTATAGTATCGCTATTAAAAGGGAAGCAGTGTAATGGGTTAGTACAAACAACAATAATCCCGGATCGCCTGCTAAATTAGTGTAAAATTGGAATTCAACACCCACAATGGCAGTAACACGCACAGTTGCACACTTAGCAAGCAACTGCAGCAAGCAAGAAAACAGTTAGCTGACCACAGCCTCTTTACCGTGACGTCACAGGTCGTGTTAGGGCTTGCTGTAAGGCCTTTATTGTAGGTGGTGTTGGTACGATACGACACACGATTTGCACTTTAGCGCCAGTCGAACTTCTCAAAAAGGCCGGGTTACACGATGCTAGTTGCTAAGACGAGTAACTAAAACCTCGTACTAGATTTTAGTATTATGACCGTGTAAACATGCATTCTAGTACTAACTTTTAGTACTCGTATTAGTTATCGTGCGAGTATAGTAAATAGAACGCAGGTCTATTTGCTGGAACGAGTGGCTTCCCCCACCAGTTACTGTCGCTCTACTAATCCCGTGGAAACAGGCAATTCCAGTACTAAAGGTGCGGCCGCAGTGGAAGTTGTTTACCTGGAGGGTAGTGGGTGGCGACTCGCCAAGCAACCCACCGAGTAACCCGCGAGGTACGTTTCCGTCACATGCTGCCGGATTGGCGCCGGCCGCATTGCTCCCTCCAACCTACCCAACTAGCCTAGCGAGTCGCCAAGCGGGTAGCAAGGGAATCAGTCGTGTTTGATAATTGCAGCTAGCCACCACCCGTTCAATCATGGAAGAAATGCTGATCTCGGCCGTTTACAAGAGGAAAGCAATATGGGACCCTGCAGACGAATTGCGGAAGAATTCTAAAATCCTCAAATCGTTATGGGCAGAAGTTGCCAAGGAAGTTGGCATTGATGGTAGGTAAAATTTTGTGTTTATTATCTTAATGTGTCTTTATTTTCGAAATTAAATACATTTAGTAAAAAATGTACAAATATACAAGGTGTTCATTAATAATAAAATACACTAGCTATGCCACATTATTTTGGTTCCTGTTGTGTCGACGAATGATGTTTTCCGGAAGAGCATAGTCTTCTTGCCATGGAAGTGCACCAACACCATTTAAGTAGGCCTTGAATGTTTCCCGGGTTCTGAGTGCAACTGTTGGAAAGCGATGGTTTACAGGTGCCATGTCTTCATCCCTTCTGCCTGTTGTCTGGCCCTGTTGTGGAGTGTTATAGACCTCAAGCCCATCATGTGTCTGAACGTAGTTGTGCAAAATGCAAATTGCCTTCACCATTTCAACAGCGTGCTGTACATTGCTTGTCTCAATTGACTTGTTCAACAGTCTCCATTTAGCCGCCATTAAGCCAAAAGCACATTCAACACTGTTCCTTGCACGACTCAACCGATAGTTAAAAATTCTTTTCTGATCATCCAACTCCCTGCCAGGATAAGGTCGCATCAAGTAAGGGAGTAAAGGGTAGCCTTCATCACCAAGGAGTACAAATGGCGCTTCTGCATCTGTAAAAGGGAGATATCTGTCTTCTGGAACATGTAATTCATTTGCCTCTAGTCGACGAAAGAGAGAAGACGTCCGAAAATTCCCACCATCACTTTGTCTCCCTGGAGTACCTATGTCAATAGCAATTAGTTTGCGGTTGGCATCCACAACTGCTTGAAGAAGAATGGAGAAAAATTGCTTATAGTTGTAATATGTTGATCCACTCTTAGAAGGGGCTCTCATTCTTATATGCTTTCCATCAATGCACCCAATACAATTAGGAAAATTCCATTTTTCATAGAACTTATCTGCAACTGAATACCACATATCTGTTGTGGGAGTTGGCATGTACTCATCTTTCAACTCATTCCATAAAACCATACATGTGTCAATAATGATTTCCGATACTGTTGTCTTTCCCATTTTAAAACGCCCAGCAAATGAAGTAAATGAGTCCCCAGTTGCCAGGAACCTGGAAGGAAAATAACAATAATAATTAAAATTTAACACACAATTTCATTCAAGAGTAAAACCTTTGTTCTTTACATTCGTAACTACACTACAGTTTTTGTTCTGTTTCAGTGAATACTGCCAAAAACAGATGGAAGAATCTCCGCGCCTACTTTATGTCACAGTTGCGTGAGTTGGATAAACCAAGATCTGGAAGTGGTGGATGCACCAAAACCACAAGCACATGGGTATTTTACAACCAGCTTTTGTTCCTTAGGGATGTTTTGATGCCCTCAGACGATGCAAGGGAGGACAGCCTAGCTTCGACACAAGCCTCAGAATTGTCCGATCAAACTATGGCCGATAATGACGGTTTTGATGCAGACAATTTTCAGGATTCGTCTGTATCAGAAGTAGTACTATCAGAGAACGACACTGACACTAATATAATGTCTGATTTGGCAGTGGTAGACAAACCAGTTGCTTCGGCAGGTCAGCCAGGAACTTCAAAGGCAAAACCGGCTCTTAACAAGGACGAAGGCAACTCGCAAGCTGGGAAGAAAGTCGATTTTCGTACCAGAAGAGCTAATATCAATAAACGAAAACTGAACGCCGGAACCGAAGGATCCATACAAAGTAGAGGCGAGGAAATACTCGATATTGAGAGACGGAAGGTAGAGCTACTCGAGAGGGGAATCAGTGAAGACGACAACCCAGATCTGCTATTTTTCAAAAGTCTGCTTCCATATATGCAGGAATTTACTTCTATGCAAAAACTCCGGCTTCGGTCAAAAATTCAAAATTTGATTTTGGCAGAGCATGAGCAAATGCAGCCAGGTTCAGGTGCAATCAGAGACTGCATCAGTAATGGAACATTAATGACGACACCGTATCAGCAGTCATCACAGCACTATCGTCCACCCTCTGCATCATCTGTATCTGCTGACAGTGTTCAATATCAAACTTCATCTACTCCATCTCCTGGAGCACAACCGATGTACACCAATTTAACGCCCATGGAATTTTTATAATTATAATAATATAATATTATTATTTATAAATTTGAGTTTTGAATAAATACCATACTACAAGAGTATTTAACATTTTTTCATTGAAAGAAATTCTAATTTCTTTCAGAAGTGATGGATAATAAACTCCTTTCTGTCATACAACACATGGTTGTATTACTATGTACAACAAATAAATAAAATAAGAAAAAGAATATAAATAGAACTCACCTTACTGTTAGAATCAAGCGCTGTTCTGCAGAAATTGCTTCTCTGAAATTCGTGGACGTTCTCTCCAATTTGTCTTGCACTTTACTTAGAAGATGATCAAAAGACTGTACACTCATGCGTGCATAATTAAAAAATTTATCTGAGTAATTTCTCATCTTCTTATAAACTCGCAGAAATTCACCGTCACAGTCTCTGTCCAAGTTATACTCGTGCACCCACGACCTCCTATTATTGCTCATCATATACCTGAGGAAGGGGCTATCACAAAGAAGAAGTATTTTGGAAAATTTTGAGAGGGACATGTTCAACGCACGACCGACAGTTTCACACTAGAATCTACGTTGGTATTTAGATTATTCCATCGGGCAGTGCGGCCGGAGTATATCCACCCTCTATTCACTAGCCTCTACCCTCTAGCCTCCAAGCTACCCACTACCCACTTGCAGTGCGGCCTTAGGTTAAAGGCTTTAGCATTCGAGCATATTAGTTGTTTGTATATTATTTTTGTAAAAATGGCAGCAAATAGATGGAATTACGAGACAACAATTAAATTTGTTGAATTGTATCGTGATAGTGAATGTCTCTAAAATTCTCAGCTAGCTGTCTACCGAAATAAACAAGCTCTCGAAGCCGCCATAACAAAAATTGTTCAGCAAATGAATATCGATGATTTTAAAGCTGTTGATGTTAAAAATAAAATAAAAAATCTAAGATCCACATATGCGCAAGAACTTGCCAAAATTAAAAACGCAAACCATTCCGTCATGGGCGCTGAAGAGAGTTATAAACCGAAAATGAAATGGTTCTTCATAATGCATGATTTTCTACAAGGGTTTGATAAAAGAAGAGAAAGTCAGAGCAACTTGGTAAGTATTTTTAATTTTATTTATAAATTATTACAATACTATTTTAGAAATATTAGAATATCATTCTATTTTGCCATGGGACAGCTCCTTCATTCGTAAAATAGTTCTTGTATTTTTCTCTTAAATTTGCCGCTGATTGAGATGCGCGGTTGCTCTTGGTACGTTGTAGTGCCGGTAAATTACTGGCTTCAGATCTCCATGATCCTAGAATAATTTCACCTCGATCAATGTCCTCCTCATCCACTGTTCCTCTTGATATATACTCATTTACAGAAGTGATTCTTAGCCAGTTATGTAATACGCAACATGTTTATACAATTTTATCTACCGTTGAAAGACGACAAACAATAGGATTTTCAAAAATTGGAAATCTTCTTGCTAATATACCGAATGCGTTTTCCACGATTCTTCAGGCACGTGATAATCTGTAGTTAAATATTTTTTTTTCAATACTTAATGAAGATCCTGAGTATCGCGTGAGTAGGTATGGTTTCTGTGGAAACGCATTATCTCCCACAAGAAATCCACCATCTGGAAGTATACCATTTTCTACAGCTCTGAACACAGAACACAACGAAAACACTCCCCCATCATTAGCATTTCCATTGCAACCAACATCTATGTATGGAAAACAATAGTTTCCATCGACAACTGCCATTAACATAATGCTGTTTTGTTTTTTATAATTAAAATATTCGCTACCGCAATCCGCATTCAGAACGAGCACGAATATTCACATGTTTTCCATCAATTAAGCCGTAACAAACTGGAAAATTCCACTGCATGTTGAAATCCTTTTCTACAGTTTTCCATTCTTCCTCTGTCTCCAGTACCTAAAATTATTAAATACATTAATATCACTTCTTAATTGTATAGGACGAAGAGAGAAAAGCGAATATTGCAGAATCAGAAACACAAGAAGTGCAGTTATCAAATGAAACTACAATATTCCTCCCAAGAAATAATAGATAATGGGGACAATGCTGCACCTTCGCCAACTCCACGAAAACACCCGAAAATAATTTAAAAAAAAATGAAGGAGGTTACTTCTTGCATCAATGAATTAAGCACTTTGACAGCATCTCTGAATTCTCCATATCCAACTGAAGATGATGTGTTTCAGATTTTTGGTAGAAGTGTTGCAGCACAATTAAAAAAGCTGCCCATCGAGCACGCTATAACTGCACAAGGCGAAATTCAAGCCCTTTTAACTAGATATCGACTGATGAATCTTAGAAAAGTTCCACAGGAGACGAGAGACTTTTTTTCGTCCACAGTTTCATCTCAGTACAGCAGTTATCAATCTAGTGCAATTACTTCTCGAATACAGTTCACTAATGATCCCTCCACAAGTACGACTAATATCATTTCTCAAGCTATTTATGCAGCTAATGTAGATTATTATGAGGAAAACCAATAAATAGAATGTAGAATTCATGTTTTGAATCAAAGATAAAAATAATGTATAATATGACTTGGCTTCTGATTTCAAACAGCATCGCACACCTCTGGAATGAATATCGATAACTATTTCCGGTAGCTAAAAATGACAATGTTATTTCCAGTTTTACTTTCGCAGGTGTAGCTTCCCTCATTGTGGTATCTGAACGTTGTATGGAATCATGTAGTTTATTTAAAAGTTGGTCAAAACATGTTGGGGACATTCTCATGCAATTTCTATATTCTGAAACGTCTTCAAAGGCAAGCTCTTTTAAAAGCATATAAGAAGCTCCACGAGAGTTTCTCCGAGAAAGCCACTTTCTTATCCACAGCCTTTTTCTGCAACTTATTTGTTCTTTTGTAAGGTCAATTAGTTCCTCACACAATATCTTCAAGCATGTTTTTAGTAACTTCTTCAAAACTGCTTTTTTCTGCACGCGGTTCATCTTTACACGTGTACAATTTTTTGAAAAGTGATTTTACTAATTTCTTCCCTGTATTTACTAAAATTGTGTGTGAACAGCAATACGCCAGCATAGTAGGGGAGCGATGGGTAATGCCGCTCAGCGGTCAATGGCGCTCAGTCTAGTTTCCGGCTAATTCATGTAACAAAGGAATTTGTTTACAGTGCGCCATCTACATTACAGCAAGGGAAGTATTCTGTGCACGCGTCATGTTAATCGCAGTTAAAATATTCGAGTGGTGAGATTAACCCATTAACGGCCAACGTTGCGTTTTCGCAACAGTATAATCCGATTTTTTTTACGGTACACTATAAAACATAATTACAATATTTTTTGTGCTCTGTATGACTTATAAGGGTTAAAACCACCTTATAAAGTTGAAATTATTTATGAATATATTTTCAAATGATATTTATAATAATTTGAATTTGACAAATAATTGCTTTCATTTTGGTAAGAGGCAATGTTCCTTGTTTTTTGTATTTATCGGATTTATTTCGACTAAACTGCATGGAAAATTGAATCTTAGATGCCTTGAGTACTATGGTGCTAGGACTTATCAGATGGTCCTAACACCAAATAACGTATAAAGAAAATACACAATTGGAGAGATCAATTTTTAATGTTTTGCTTTTGATAAAAATAAACGGTAACTGTTTACATAAAATACATAACAACGGAAACATAACAACCCCAGACGACCCGACCCGCACAACAGTACCTATGTAATATAATTATACTCAATATTTCGTTGTACCGACTAAACCAAGAATAAACTTGTCTGTTGCGTTTTCGCAACGTTGGCCGTTACTGTTAGCGATGTCCGGCACAATAGGTGCTGATCAGCTGGTAGCACGTTCGGCACTCGGGCTGTTTTATGCTGTTTATTATGTTTATTTTGGAAAGAAATAGTGTTGCTTCAGTGTAAAAAGTGATAGATCTCGGTTTATATTGGAACAAGTTCTACAAAGAATAAAGGTATGTCGATTATTTTGTTACTAAGAATAATAATAACCTCAATTTTGACAGATGTCGTATGAATTCAAGCGGCCACTTACACAAGCAGAATTGTATGCAATATTAGAGGAAGAGTCAGATGTAGATGACGATGATGTAACTGACGCTGTATATATTCCACCTCAAACTGACGAAGTTACAGATGAGGAAGATTTAGATGACAATTTGACAGGTCCTTCTAATGACCCTTCTAAAGATATAGCAGGTACGTTTGAAGTGCATCCACACCGTTCTAAGCCCGACAAGCAAGAAGCTTCTAAAATAGAGAAACGCAAAAAAAATCACAACCTGAACCTAATTGGGTCAAGGGTGAAGCTACCTACTCTAATTTACCAAAAACTGACAAAACACGTCTAATAGAAGAAACAGAAAATAATTTGGCTGGATTATCGCCTCTAGAAGTTTTCTATAAGTTCTTCGACGATGAAATTCTTTCCCAGATTGAAGAATTCTCAATAAAATATGCCTGCGATAACAACCGCCATGACTTTAGGGTTACAATAGATCAATTGAAACGGTTTATTGGAATTCTTATATTTTCTGGGTATCACACCTTGCCGCAACAGAGTATGTATTGGTGTAAAGATGCTGACAAAGGCATTGATTTAGTAAGAAATGCGATGTCCAGAAACGAATTTCGGTCAATAAAACAGAACATACATCTTGCTGACAATAAAAATTTGGACAAAGGCGACAAATTCGCCAAGCTTCGACCACTTATAGATGCACTAAACAAAAAGTTCTTACAGTTCGGTATTTTTTCTCGTTATTTATCAATTGACGAAGGAATGGTGCCATATTTTGGTAGACATTCTGCAAAAATGTTTATCAAAGGCAAGCCCGTGCGATTCGGGTTCAAGTTGTGGTGCTTGTGTTCATCTACTGGATATTTATATCAGTTTGCACCATATGGCGGTGCTGGTTCTACCAATAACTCGGGAAATGAAGAACTCGGCTTAGGAGCTAACGTTGTTTTGAATCTACTCTCTCATGTTGACAGTCCATCACAACATGAAGTATATTTTGACAACTTCTTTTCTTCGTATGATCTGATAGCCTTACTTGGAAACAAAGGCTTTTTTGCATTGGGAACAGTCCGAGATAACAGAATTGCAAAATGTCCTGTGCAGTCACAAAAAGAAATAGGAAAAATGGAACGTGGTGCTTACGATAATATGTTTGACAGCAAATCTGAAATCAACGTAATTCGGTGGAATGACAATTCTGTTGTCACAATAATAACTAATTTCGGAACAACGGAACCATTACAAAATACTAAACGTTACAGCAGAAAAGAAAAAAAGGAAATTGTTATATTGCAGCCCAATGCAATTGCTAAATATAATACTCACATGGGAGGGGTTGACTTACATGACAACGGTATAGCCAACTACCGGATTCGAATTAGAGGAAAAAAGTGGTGGTGGCCGTTGTTTAAAAATATGGGTGATAGTGCAATAGCAAATTCATGGAAAATTTACAACATTGCCAATGAAAATAAAATGTCGCAACTCGACTTTCGTTCGTACATTGTTTTATCTTTGCTAAAATCCGATGGCCAACGCAATACAAATTTAGGAAGATCATCCAACGCAAGCTTGCCGAGAGAAGTGCAATATGATAATGATGGTCACGTCATAGTAAAACATCCACAAAGTGCAAGAAGGCGATGCCGAGAATGCAGAAGCACTACAGTTTTCATGTGCATCAAATGTAAGGTCCCCTTACACACAAAATGTTTTCAGAATTTCCATTCCAAATAAATGTATATACCGATGATGTATTACTAGCCAAGTGGCCAACGTTGCGAAAACGCAACCTAATTTTTTTCATATACAGGGTGTTTCACCTCGAGTGTGCCAAACGCAAGCAGGTGGTAGAGGAAGTTATTTTAAGCAAAAAAGTTCATATAAACATATGTCCGATTCGTTACTGTTATTGAGTTAAATAATTTTAAAGAGTTTTCAATTGCTATCGATCTTAGTAATTTTATATGTAATATTATTAGAGTGTCATGAAATACAAATGATTTAATATTAGGTATCAGTATACCGTGAACAAAAGACAATTTGACAGTAGTTAATACAGATTAATTAAAATTGTTTAGGCGAATGTTAGTAATAATGAACTTCAGTACTTCAGAATACGCGGATGTAGTGTATGTTTATGGTTTATGTGATGGAAATACTAGAGCTGCATGCCGTGAATATCAAAGACGATTTCCAAATCGACGTCAACCATCTAGAGCCGTATTTAGCAGGACATTTCAACGGTTACGTGATACAGGTAGTATTAATACACATCCCAATGAACGTGTTCGAGTGCATAACGCTAACGACGAAGAAAATGTTATTGATGCCGTACTAGACAATCCTAACTTAAGCGTTCGACGTATTGGGGCCCAAACAAAGCTTACAAACTCTTTCGTTTGGCGAACACTTAATCGTGAAATTATGCATCCATACCATTATCAGTATGTTCATGCGCTGCATGATGGTGATAATGAAAGACGAATGCAATTTTGCAATTGGAGTCTGGACCAAATAGCAGCAGATAATACGTTCGTTTCTTCTGTTTTATGGTCGGATGAAGCAACATTTACACGAGACGGTATAAATACAACCCACAACATGCATGCGTGGTCCCTTAATAATCCTCGCAATATTAGAGTGAGAAGCTTTCAAGAACGCTTTAGCGTAAATGTTTGGGCCGGCATCTTCAACAATGCTGTATTGCCAATTGTTTTTTTAAATCGCCGCCTTAATACAAATGCATACGTTAATTTTCTTCAAAACGATCTTGAAGCAATTCTGGATGATTTGCCACTTGCGCAACGAGCTAGAATGTGGTTCCAACATGATGGGGCACCACCCCATTATGCTAGAAATACAGTTGCTTGGCTGAACACCCAATTTCCTCATAGATGGATAGGACGTGGAGGCCCTGTTCCTTGGCCACCAAGATCTCCAGACCTCAACCCTCTGGACTATTATTTCTGGGGACATATTAAACAAAAAGTTTATAGTGTCCCCATAAATACTCGACAACAATTACAGGAGAGGATCATAAATGCTGCTGATGAAATAAGAAATAACCACGAACAAATAGCAAGAACATGCCATTCCTTTATTCGTCGATGCAATGTTTGTATTGGTGCCCAAGGGGCACATTTTGAAAATTTGCTTAATTAATATTGTTTATTTATATTTTAGTTTAATTATTTAACTCAATAACCGTAACGAATCGGACATATGTTTATATGAACTTTTTTGCTTAAAATAACTTCCTCTACCACCTGCTTGCGTTTGGCACACTCGAGGTGAAACACCCTGTATACATACAACTTTTTTTTTGTTTTAATTTCTTTTTGTATTAATTGACATGCTTTGAAATAAATACCATAAAAAAAATTCGTCTTTTTTTTTATTTTAATGCTTGGCCGTTAATGGGTTCAACGTGTTTTGCGTAGTGCTGTTATAATTTCACGTGATATTTCGATAAAGGTTTGTAAAACTATTTTCTATTTTGTTTTAATTAAATAAATAGCAATAATGCATGCGAGACTTGTAGGTTGGGGTGTCCCTAGCCATTCTCAATAAAAATCACTCCTAGAGGTTATATTAAATGTTTTTAGGATTCCTCGACCATTCGGGTAATTGCGCTCAGAATGAGCCCATTCGTTCAATAAAGTCACTAGATTAGCAGGGAAAGATTCGTTATATGGGTTTATGGCTAGGAATCCTGAATTAAGTTTCAGGAAACCAGAAGCTACCTCGTTAAACAGAGTGACAGCCTTCAATAAAGAAGAGGTGCGTAGGTTTTTTGAAAATTTGGAAAAAGTGATGAACAAATATAAATTTGATCCAACAAGGATTTTTAATATGGATGAGACGGGCATCACGACATGTCATAAACCATCGCGGATTGTCGGACCCAAAGGACAGAAACAGGTTGGGGCAATCATAAGCGTGCAAAGGGGCAAAACTACAACCCTCTGTTGTGCAATGAATGCGGCGGGTACGTTCGTGCCACCTATGTTCATTTTCGCCACAATTAGAATGGATGCTGCTTTGGAACGTAACGGACCACCTGGTTCAATATATCAATGCTCAAAGAATGGCTGGATTAACGAGGACCTGTTCAGAGTCTGGTTGGCACATTTTGTAAAATTTACACATGCTAGTCCAGAAAATCCAGTGCTTCTTGTTCTGGATAATCACGGAAGCCATTGCTCTTTAAGCATCTATAACTTTTGTCGAAATAATGGTGTAATTATGCTTAGTATCCCTCCTCATACCTCTCATAGGCTCCAGCCATTGGACCTAACTTTCTTTGGTCCCTTGAAAAAAGCATATAACATAGAGTGCGAATTGTTTATGAAAAATCATTCATATATAAGAATAACCAACACTGATTTACCTGGATTATTCACAAAAGCTTATCTTAAAGTAGCTGGAGCTCAGAAAGCAGTAAAAGGATTTGAAACTGCTGGAATATTTCCAATGAATCCTGATGTATTTGATGACCTGGATTATTCAGTAAGCGAACCAGATAGGGAGACCACGAACAATCTGACGGAGTTGAGCAACAAACAGACAGTTCATGAACCTGAAAGTGTTGAACCGATAGCTGGATGCTCAGGGCTACAAAAAAATATAACTAAACCGCACACTGATTCTAATGTTTCGTTCTCAGAAATTTCTTCCAAACCTGTTCGCAAAGTACCAGTACAAAAAAAGTCACAAAAAGAAAAAAACAGAGGTCAGAAATCCTAACATCTACTCCTAAGAAAGAAGAATTTGAGATGGTAGAAGCAAACAAAATAAAGAAATTGAAAAAAGAAAAAGCAAAAGCAAAAAACAAGGGAGGTAAAAATAAAAGCTTACGAACTACAAGGAAACCAACAAAAAGAAGAATTGTTGAAAGTGAATCCTCAACAGAAGAAGATTCAGTCGTTATTGATGACGATGAACTTGATGATATGGATATGTCCGATAAAGAAATTCGTAAGAAAAAACTTGTTTGAGTGTAGGTACCTAATAATTTTTCTATTTGGTTTCAGATGCAATGGAACATAAGGATCAATCAGAAGAAGTGTGTCTTTTTTGCAACGAGTTTGGCAAAAGCGAACTTTGGTACAGATGTTCTTCGTGTGGACGCTGGGCCCACGCAAGCTGCACAGGGGTGGATCGCCCACATGGTATATTTGCGATTATTGCAGGGCTTGAAGTAAAAAAAATTGGAAATTGCCAAAAAAGTTTTTTTACTACTATGTGGGATATTTTTCTACATGAAATATAATGTTCTCTAAAGTTTTGTATTAATAAAGTTTAGTTTTCTACTTACCTAAGGTGTGTTTTAAAGTAATAACTAATTTGTTTTAATTGAGCGCAATTGCACTAGCCTGAGCGGCATTACCCTACCAGGTCGGGCAATGGCGCTAATAGCATGTTCTCACTAAAAAAAATTTTTTTGTATGAATTCTGTTTTAAGTACAAATTTCTAAATAAAGATAGTTTCTCTACATTGCATACCACCGTTTCGCAAAAACAGAATCTAAAAAATAGTTTTAGTTCTCTCTAAATGTCAGTTTGACTTTATGTGAGCGCCATTACCCATCGCTCCCCTACTAATATCTACTACTAGGTATTAGTTACTCGGCTTAGCTACTAGCATCGTGTAACCCAGCCTTAAGTTGAACAAGTTTTTAGTCGTACCTCCACTACTCGTATCGAATACGACGTATTCGTATCCTTACATTCCCAAAATTAATTATTTATTAATACATTTAAGGTAAATATTTTAATATTTTATTCTTTAAATTTTTATTCAATAAAAATTACCTAATTTTAGAATGGAGAACTGAGATGGCTCATTTCTTAAAGATTTATTGGAAAAACCATTTTCAAGACGTGACATTGTTACAAAAAACGAAATAGTTAAATTAAGTAGACCGATGCCGGACATCATTCTATCTCAAAACGTTAAGCTCAGAGGACAACAGTGTTTGCGACATTTTCAGAAATCTATGTACGAAAAATTTGAATGGTTAACCGGTTGTTGTGAATTAAATAAGTTGTATTGTTGGCCATGTTTACTTTTTGTTGTGATTGAAAAGAATAAGAATATTTGCACAAACCAAGGCTACAGTGATTTAAATCATCTCCACGGAGCTGCAAAGAAATATGAAAAAACACAATCTCACATAAATTCCGTCATATTATTAAAAACATTTGGTACCGTCAGAATAGATTTAACGTTATATCAACAAAAAGCATCGATTGTTCAACACAATGAAAAAATAACAAGAAATAGAAATATTCTCGAGAGATTAATAGATGTAGTTTGTTACTTAGCAAAACAAGAAGATCCATTTCGCGGCGCAATGAAAATGTAAATTCCCTTAATCAGGGAAATTATTTAGAATTATTAACTTTAACCCTCTATTGCATAATGTTCCCAGGTAGGAACACAAAACAAAAATATTTACTGCAAACTTCCTATTCGTGTTTTGCACCATCTATTCACACAGGTCCCGTCCGGGAAGCGTAATTACTATTTATACTGTTATACAGATCCAGCCTACTCCCTATAGCGGTATACGTTGTAACCGCCAACACGCCGTGTTTGAAAATTCTAACTATACTACTGTACACTCAGCACTGGAAATCTGGATAGCAGTATGGTTAGAAATTGCAGAACGCGCGGTTTACGCCTTCTAAATATACTCGGACGCAGACACGCAGATCGCCACGTCGGCGTCGCTGCTCGCTCATGCTATTACGCGCCGAATATCATAACCTAGTTTTGATATTGATACGCCAACATGGATGAGTGTTTACATACTATTAAAGAACCGTTTGTATAGTCAATACAAAAATGGGTGAAGATGATACAAAATCTATCAAATGTTTACGTGGGTGGCAAATAACAATTTCCAGCTTACTTCAATTGTGGGAATCTTTAAAAGAAAAAGGTTACAAATATTTATTGACCAGAAGATTAAATCAAGATGCACTGGAAAATTACTTTTGTTCGATACGACAACAGGAGGTAATTCCTACAATCCGACACCCATTCAATTTGTGAGATCGTTTAAAAAATTATTCTATCTGAACTATACTGCCCAGCCCAGCTTCCCACAGAGTTTCATTTGAATTGTACACTTAGTTACGGAGAAAAATAGGGTGGCAGAAAGCAGTAAGTGATGTTTTACTTCGGTGTGTCGAAGCAAAAAGCAGTAACTGCGGTGCTCACTATTACTGCTCCTTGCCTTGTATAATAACACTGCCCGAACTCGTTTTTATATATAAGGCAAAGAGCAGTATGTACTGTAACGGTTCAGTTACTGCTGTTTGCCTTCATTTATGGCATTGTTGAGTAAGAAGTGAATTATTTACGGTTAATGTTATCGCTCAGTGGTGCATGTCATGTGTTGTGGTTTTACACTCTAAACTCACTGGACTGTAAGTATTTGTGAAATTTATAGACAAATAAACAGTGGAATATGAATTACAACAGTTCTCGAGGGCTTAAAATGGTTCTTCTTGCTAGACAAGAAGAAGCTCGTCTGGAACAAGAGGATGACTGTAATTTGAGGTTAAATTCACCCAATAATAAGGTATTATATCCTATAATATAATTAAAAAGTTGAACGAAAACAATAATAGTGTGCATGTAATTTATACTTACATCAGGAATTTTACATTAAAGGTGATTGCATTGAAAATATGAACACTGCGGTTGGATCTAGTCATGATAAAGGCGTTGTAGTAATAAATATGCAGGGGAAATGTTGTTTAGGGCTTCGACAAGAAGGTGTAACAGTTATCGACGAAAACGAATTCGTTAATAAGGTGATTAATATTTACCTATTTATTCATTTAATAATTAACACATACGATATATGGCATGCGATGTAGTAGTTCTGATAAAGTATTAAATGTGCATTTTTAGGAAACAGCATGTGCTAATGAAGTACTTAGCGAGGGAGAAAATGATTTTACTAATTTCTCAGACGATTCAGTTGCTGATCCTGATTTTACTGCGTCAGATTATTTGTCGAGTAGCGACAGCCGTGCAAATGAGAATGAAACTATTACACACAATGAACCTGAACCAACTGCAGCTGCAACTGCTTCTGAGAAGAAACAATCCAAAAACATAAAGATAAAGCGTCCCACCGGCTGAGGAGCCCTTGTAAATGCAAAGAAAATTGTATTAGTAAAATTACGCAACACAGAAGAAACTATATTTGGGAAGAATTTTATAAAATGGATTACAATCAAAGAAGGGCGTGGGTGCACAGTAGGATAGTTCAGACCGATAAGAAACGCAAAATAACAAAAGCTCCAATAAGTAAACGAAATAAAACTCTAATTTACACTTTACCTGATGAACAAGGGATTTCCAAAAACGTATGCAAAACATATTTTCTTAAAACTCTTGGCTTCCATGAAAAAAAACGATAAAATAATTACTACGGTTGTGAAGAATGCTCCTACTGGGTCAATTACGCCAAAATTAGATTCTCCTGGGTGTCATGTTCCGGCGAATAAACGCAATCGTAACATTTTACAACAACACATTTTGCATTTCCATCCCTGCGTTAGTCACTATCGCAGGGAACATGCACCCAATCGATTGTATCTCCCCAGTGATATCAAAATAAAAGATATGTTTGAAGACTTTAATGCAAGCTATGCTGATGACAAAGTGAGTTATCAAACTTACAGAAAAGCTGTTTCGGAAATGAACATAAGTTTTACCAAATTAGGCCACGAGGAATGCGATGTATGTACGATACAAAGTCAGCATATAAAAAATCACACGAAAGATAATGCAGATCATAATAATACTTTATTCGTAACCAACAGACGAAAATACACCTACAACAGCTGCTGAAAGTCTCATGTCATCTTTGTACAATTCTACAAAAGAATTTGAAAACAACTGCCTGCAATGCAAACAATTTCTACACCATGCAGATAGATCCAAAATTTCAAGAAACGAGTACAGAAAGGATATTAAAGAAACGGTTAACTCGGCAGAAATAAGTCTACGTAGTGTTGATTTACAGAAGGTTATTATGCTGCCCCGGATTCCCGGAAGTAAGACAGCGTGTTTCACTCCAAGAATTATTGCTTTTCATCAGACATTTGCAGTAATGGAAGACTCAAACAGAAAAAATAAAAAACAACATAATATATCAATTCTGTGGCA
Source organism: Limonius californicus (assembly GCA_014611495.1). Lineage (NCBI taxonomy): Eukaryota > Metazoa > Arthropoda > Insecta > Coleoptera > Elateridae > Limonius > Limonius californicus. The sequence continues at coordinate 6,490 of JABXWE010102794.1, read as the reverse complement.
TGAGGCACTTGCTGGGCGAAAATCGGAAGAAATACCCTAAGATTAAAATACTATCTGTTTTAAGTATTGTAAAACCAATTGATGTAAAACCATTACCTAAGGCTTGCCCTAGAAAAACCAACAGAAAATCTAGAGTAGGGAAATCAAGAGTCTACACCAGCACACCTGAAAAGATCAGAATTGACGAATTGGAAAGAATAAGACAGTCAAAGTTGAAAAATATGATCCTAAGAGAAAATTGGTGGCAGAAATTACACTAAAGAAAGCAAAAAATGGCGAACAGACAGTAAAATCAAAGAAATAATACAAGAAGACTAAAGTGATCCTAGATTATATTTCATCGTCAGATTCTGATATAGATTTGCCATTAAGCATCGCAGGCGCTAGGTTTAAAAACAATTTGTCTGATTCTGACATCGATTTAGATTTTGAAGGTGATAATGGCCAGATTAATGAACTTTTAGATGACGAAACAATCCTAAATGATGACTATGTGTTAGTGAAGTTTGTAACAAAAAAACGAATTGTACATTATGTTGGAAAAGTAGTTGAAGTATTACAAAATGAAGAATTTCAAGTAACATTTTTAAAGAAGTGTACGCAAGGATTTATATTTCCATAGATTGAAGATATTTCCAGTGTTGAAAGAAAGGATGTTGTGTTAAAGTTGCCCAAACCCTCGATAACACAAGGAACATCAAGAATGGCATCCTATCTTCAATTTAATATCAGTTTTTTGCTTACGATGTTCAGTAATGTTATAAAAACTAATTTTGTATTATTTGCTGCCTAATACTTAAAAAAAAGCAGTTCTTAAAAATTAAACTTGTCCGAAACTGCCCCGACCATATCCGAAAGTGCCCCATCATGGGGCAGTTCTGGACAATTTCATAATTTTGCAAAATTGTTCTGAAAAATGTTTTACTACTTTTATTTAGATTTGACAGGAAAACATTAAGTAGACATAACTACACTTACTATAATTTTTGCAAATCTTTTTGTCAAAAATCAATGGATATATAGCAGTTTGAAAAAAGCTGCCCGGACCTGTCACCTTCTCCCCTACGATGTTCCACACTTAGTAAAAAGCGTAAGAAGTAATTTAATTACTAACAATTTTTATGTTGACAATAAATTGATCTCCTGGAATGACGTAGAGAAATCTCTATTTCTAAATTGACAGGGCCCAGATGTGCAGCACTCAGACCTTTTGATCCATTGTGCATCCTGTCTGTTGCATGCCTCATTAGAGCAGATCCGACCTTCTGATGAAGGCCAGGATCTGTCTTAGTGGGGCGAATGTCATCAGGTTCTGGAATCCAGACCCCGAAGACCCTGAATCTGAGAGTGCACACAGAGTACATGAATAGAGGTTTCTTCTTCTGTTTTACACTTCCGACAGAGGGCATCGTTTCTGATTCCCAATGTGGTTAGGTGTTTGTTCAGATGGCCATGGCCTGTTAAGAGGCCTATTATGGCCTTGATGCCTTTACTCCCCAGATTTAATAGGAAGTCTGTTTGCTTTTGGGCTGGTCCTTCTATGAGAAATCTCGATTGCCTAAACGGTTGTTGTTTCCACCTTTAGACATGTTGATTTCTCAGTCTGTCCAGTACAGTGGCCTTAATTGAGCTTTGAGGTACGCCCACTGCTGGTTCGGGTCCCCAGAGGTGCTCGAAGGAGCCCATCCGGGCGAGCCGATCAGCGTGTTCGTTACCCTCAAACCCACTGCTGAGCGATTTAAGAGCCGCTTGGCTGTCTGAGTATATAGTGATGGGCTAATTTTGGTATGCCCTACGAGTACATTCATCAGCGGAGATAGCTACTATTTCCGCACTGACGTATGAGTCCCCAATGGTGTAGATAGTTCTACTCTTGGGGACTGTCCAAATATGCCTGCTCCAGTTCCGCCTGCCACTTTGGACCCGTCTCTAAACCAGATTAGTCCTGTATTGGCAAGTAGATTCTGGGAGTTTACTGCCCATTCCTCTTTGGTGGGAATGTTGATTTGGAAGTTTCTGTTGAACGTATACCTTGGTACCATGCAGCAGATCTCTGGTGCACTTGATAGTATCCCGCAATGCCCCATGTTATAGCCCACGTCCTTCCATAGGTTTAATTGCTTTACTCTCCAGGCCGCTAGCAGTGCTTCCGACTTCACTGCCATTGGCAGTGCTGGGAGCCCTATTAGCGCCTCGAGAGCAGCTGCAGCTGTTGCTGAGCAGGTGTTGTTCTTAGTGCACTTGTAATGTCCACACAGGCCAAACGCTGCACTCGATTGAGGATTGTTCCCAGTCTTTGTGTATCTGCGCCTTTCCACCAGATAAGCGCTGCATACGTGATGATGGGTCTTACCATGGTTATGTACATCCAGTGTACCACCTTTGGTTTGAACCCCCAGGTTGTGCCAGGTCTGCAAATCCAAAAGATTGCAGTTGCCTTCCTTGCTCATTCCTCTACATGGTGTCTCCAAGTAAGTCTCTGGTCAAGTATGACGCCCAGATATTTTCTTTGGAGTCCCAGGCTAGGGGAATGTTGTATAAGGTAAGGGCCCTTTCTTGTAGGCTCCTTCTTTTAGTAAAGAGCACTGCTTTGGTCTTCGTTGGGTTGACCGTCAGCGAATGCTCTCTGCACCAGCGTTCTACGGTATTTAGTCCATGTTGAGCAATCTCTAGGACTGTGCCGTGGAATCTACCAGTGACCAAGATTACTACATCATCCGCGTAACCTTGAGTATAAAGACCGTGATTGTTTAGGTCAGTGATCAAGCTGTTTACTACCAAGTTCCACAGCAGGTGAGAGAGTACTCCCCCCTGCGGGCATCATCTGGTAGCATAGGCTATCGTACTTCCATCGTTGATGGTGACCTTGATGGTTAGCGACTAAAGTAGGTTTTTGATCCACTTTATGATCGTGCTGTCAAACCCCCTCTTTGTTGCCGCAGCGCACATCGAGTTGTAGGAGGCATTGTCAAATGCCCCCTCTATGTCTAAAAAGATTCCGAGGACTATCTCTTTGTGGAGCAGCGCCTTCTCAATCCTGTACACTAGATCATCATGAGGTGCTGTTTCCACAGATTTTCCTGGTTGATATGCATGTTGGTTCGGATGCAGCGGGTTGTTTACCAGCGGTCCGTCCCTTAAGTGTCTGTCTACCAGCTTTTCTAATCCTTTCAATAGAAATGATGTTAAGCTGATGGGTCTGAAGGCTTTTGGCTCTGCGTACGAGACGCGCGCCGGTTTTGGTAAGAATACTATCTTGGATACCATCCAAGCCATTGGAATGTACCCTAGAGCCAAGCTAGCTCTGTATAATTTGCAGAGAGTGTCGTTGAGAGACTCCAGCCCTTCACTGAGAAGTGCCGGAAAGATTCCATCGTCCCCAGCTGCTTTGAAGGGAGCAAAACAGTTGATCGCCCGACGTAGAGAAAACTTATCTTATCGACAAATCTTCCACTACAGCCAGAGCCGCGGTAAAAATTTCAGATGTACATATTAATCCAAATAGTTTTCAGAAAATGAGGGTGAAATACGCAAAAATACGCACAAATTTTTTTGAATTCAATGAGTGCAGCTAAGAAAACGTTCATTAAGACTGGCCAGTCGCAAAGTTCTAGTGCTATTAACACAGCTCAGTTTTTGTTAAACATGAACAATCTGTTTGATACTTTAAATAGTAGAATTTTAAATGACCCCAACCCTTATCGCTGTGCCTTGTCTACCAGAAGAGAAAATTCGGAAGTTTTTTTAGCTCAGGCGAAGTATTGGATACAGACTTGGAAGTCATAAACAAAGGGAGGGTATTTACTGTTTTAAGGGTTTTTTGCTGACTGTTACCCCAACGGCCGCGGGAGCTTGGCAATTCCGCGAAGCCTTCTAACAACAGGCACCACCCCCTTGGTTGCTATTGGTAAAAGATTTTATGGGGCCTTGTGGCTATATACAGTGTGACAATTTAAAAACTTACAATGGGCTATATATATCACAACCGAAAGATGATATCAAAAAATGCTCAAAACCGTTTGTAGGATAGGAAGGGGGAACTAAAATGACATAAAAGAGAACTCAGCCCCATCACCCCCTAGGCCCCACCTACCCCAACTAAAAAAGTTTAAATAGCAAACCCCTGCTTGTGATACATCATTGAAAAGCCTATAAAAAATGCTATCCAATGGTATAAATAATAATTGTATAGGGTGAATCAATAATTCTGAAATCTTACTTTAAAAGGAAAATTTAATGAAGCTTTTGTTGAACTACAAATTTGTTAAAAATGTCAATGAAGTAAAAAAACAAACATACCCTACTTGTGATACAATGTTAAAAAGCTCTAAAGGCCAATAAAACTTTATTTTCAATGATAAGTGTCCGTAGGTACTTTTGGTTGTTAAATAAAAACTTTAATTTGCCGTTTTTGCCAAACCAGTTGTAAACTGCAAACATCTGTTTTTTGGGTTCTATTGCAGTCCATAGTTTGTTTGTTTATTTGAGACATTTAAATGTCATTAGTGTTTACATATATCGAGGCCTGAGCCCGATACAGGAATTCCAACGTGAACCATCCAAGCGTGAAGATGGCTGACCAGGATGTTAAGGAAGCCAAGACGCGAAACCAACGCCGTGTCACCGCTGCTGCCACCGCTGCCACCACCAGCTCCCTTACCACCGCCGCCTCCACCACCGCCGGCTCCACCACCGCCGCCTCCGCCGCCGCCTCCAGCACCCACGTAAACCAGCGATCAGGTGAGAATGTTCCGGTTCCCATCCCATTACTATCTCTCGTTATCCCCGAACCCGCTCAGCCGCCCCGCTCCCGTCACTCGTCCTCATCTTCTACAACTTCTCAACCCGAAAAATTCAGATTTGCTATTAAAAACATCCCCGACAGTTTCGCCTCCCAGAAATCTTTTTATTTACTCCTGGTTTCCCACGCACTCAAGGATATTCACCAACTGGAAGTAACCCCTCTCTTTCGCAAAGCTTCCACAATTCCAGCCCCTAAGAAAATGCCCACCTTTTCCATTGTCGCCCGTGACGTCGATCAGGACATCGCTCCTGAAGACGTCAAGCTCCAGTGCCCCCAACTCCAAAATTTCAAATGTTGGCGAATCACTTCCCGGAAGTCCAACAAACCCTCTCTATGTTCCGAATAATCTCCTCGGACAAAAACACCATCGATGAGCTCCTTATCAACAGACTCAATCTCTACGGCCGCAAACACCCTTGCGAGTCCCCCCCCCCACACACCTCTCCAGTGCCCCAAATGTTTTGCCTTCGGACACTCCCAGTCCGAATGCCGCAGTAAACCCATCTGCCCCACCTGCCCAAACAACCACCACCCCGGCAAATGCCCAAGTGAAACCCCCATCTGTCCCCGCTGCAATGGCGATCATCCAGCCTGGTCCCACAACTGCCCCAATTTCCCAAATCCCAAACCATCACCCCCGAAACCCCGGTTGTTCCAACCAAAATCATCGAGACCAACATCGACCCTGAAAATCCGACATGGATGATACCCCAATCCACGAGCCCTTCCTTTCGGTGAGACAATTCCTCCGTTTCATCACCAAAACTCTGTTCGACTTGTTCCCCCTCCAGAAACAAAAAATTCAGACCACTCCAGAGCAGTCCGCTAGAGTTTGCCTAGACCGCTTCCTCCGCGTTTCGCATTCTGGGAACAATGTCATTTTCACTTTTAATTAAGCCCCCCTCCGCCCCCCATTTTTTTCTTGCCCTGGACTTTCTTAATGGATCTAAAGTTTGGCACAGTTAACAACGGCGGTTTAACCCACAAATTCCAGCCCGTCAGGAATCTCCTCTCCACTGACAATCTTTCTGTCCTTGCTATCACGGAAACCCGAAAAACAGGCACCATTAATTTCACAGGTTATCACACCTATCAAAAACCCAATCTCAACCCATACCACGTTTATGGCGTAGCCGTACTGATCTCCTCTCAACTGGCCTCTTCTGAACACCCCCTCCCAGCACAATTTCACCATCTAGAAGTTGTCGCAGGAAATCTTCACATCAACTATCTCCAAATAACCATCATCTGCTACTACAACCTCCCCCCGCCGCCCCAATTTCGAACGATCTTCTCAACTACGCCTCCCAAATCAACCACTGTATCATCATGGGCGATTTCAATTCCCGTCACACCGATTTCAATGACATTACTTCCAACCGAAACGGTAGATTTCTAGTCAATTCTCTAAATAATCTCCCCCTCGCCCGCCTTCGAAACGATCACCCCACTTGCATAACCCACAATGGATCTTCAATCATTGATCACATCCTAGTCACCGACAATTTAACCCCACTCACAAACCCCGATTCCTCCATCGGCACAACAGTCACTTCAGATCGACTCCCCCTAATCTCAAACCTCTTCTTCCCCGGCCATCAGCCTCCCCCCCGATTTCATTATAATCTTCGACTACCCCTCTCCCCCCCTTCATTGCCCTAACAGATACCCCAGCCACCATCGACG
>JABXWE010102793.1:0-28855 GCA_014611495.1 Limonius californicus | reverse complement strand
TATAAATAGAAAAAGAATGATTGCCTATTATTCTCTTAATCTAATTATTCATTGCCATTTGTAACAATATATTTGTATAGCCAAATTTCATTTTCAAAATTAAATACATCAAACAAAGTTTAACAATCATTACAGTAGAAAAAATACACCCAGTATATTATAGATTTTACGTTTTGATTTTAAATCCATCATGCTCTTATAAACTATAAATCATTATGAGTTCATTAACATAAGGAAAATATCGCGACACCAGAAGTATGAATTAAATTTGTATTACAGAAACTACGTGGCTGTAATGCAATTTTTGAATTTGTTAATGCAGTTAAACATATTCATAAATGGGGAGTGTTTACAAATGCATAGCAAATTTTAACTGTAATGTGTATAATCTGATCAGTTTTTGAATGATCTTCAGAGGTATTCATTTACAGGGACGATTCTTAGGACTTTTCTTACTTTATTTCCATTTAAATTTGCATGCATTTATTATTCCCATGGAATACTAAATGAATAATTATTATTTACTGGTGCATTAATATTGGGGTCATCTATTAATATAAGGTACTATGGCATTTATAATATTGTACGATGTGAAGGCTGCCGCTAGAGTGATAATACAAATATCTATATTAATAGTTTTAAAGTACACAAAAACATTTACTATATTTGATCAAACAAATTCAAAAATTGAGAATGTAAATTTGTAATATGTAAAAATTAAATCTCAAGGTTTTTACAATGTTACAGATCTTTTCCATTTTTTTTGTAAATCAGTGCAGCTCACACATATTTAGGACATCATTTTATTTATTATACATAGTACCTATTTGATAGTAATATTTTAGAACCAGATTGCATGCACTGAAAATGATAACATAAACATGTATGACCTACATTGGTTGGGACGATTAAATTAATATTTGTCTTTAATTATTTCAAGTTAAAAATGTTATGCTATGAGTTTTCTACCACTAAATTGTTAAAAATTTGTACACTCGGTTCATGGTTACAGTTCACAACAGGCTAATTTTTTTTTCCTTCATGAAGTATTGAACCACACAAAAAGTTATCAGAAAGGAATCCGAGAAAGTCAAAATAAATAAACACCAGGAATGCCCAGCTAAGAAGATTTACTGGGGATAAAAAAGCCCCACAACAACACAACAATGGTGGTCTTAGAGGAAAACAGCAACCAATAAGAAACATGAAATTTGTATGAGAAGGCGTACAAATAAGAAAAGGCTACATCGCAAATAAGAAAGGGCTACATCGCAAAATCCTTGGTATACAAAACAAAATATTAGAGATATGGACAAAAATCTTAACAAGCAACCATAATGAAAGTAGAAATAGTTAAAACAATAACAAGCATGAAGGACAACAAATGTTAGGGTAAACATGGAATTGTAATAGTTAATACAGGAAGCATAGAGGAAAACGGCTTATCCACGGAATCCACAAATTAATAGAAAAAATACAGTCACATACCAGATGTCCAAAGAGTAATCACAAGAAAACATTTATAAAATCAAAAAAAAAGGTAGTCCCGATGTAATGTGACAACTACGGCGCAATTTCTCAGTTGAATGTAGTTTACAAAATCTTAGTAAAAATATATGTCAAAAGACTAAGGAATTGCAGGAAATGCTAATAGGAGATTATCAGTGCAGATTTAGAAGTAAGCGTCCATAAATTACATACCACAAGATATGTAACACATATGTACACTATGCAAAATTGAAACTTTTTACCGAATAAACACCAACTATTGCAGAACCAGACGCTATCTAGAAGGAAAAACTGGTCTGGCGAGGAAAAGTGTATTTTCTACGACGGTATTGTTCCTCATAGAGCAGCAGTTTCCAAACTGTGGGTCGTGACCCCTAGGGGGTCGCAATATAAGGTTAGGGGGTTGCGGGAGGATTTCCAAAATAAAACAAATTGTTTCAAGACATTTGATTCTGCCATTCACAAAGTGAACAAAAATAAAGCAAACTTAAAATATTAAAATTCTCAATAAATGCAACATCCTAAACATAAATAATAATACTGATATAGAAAAGGCTAGCAAGTACACATATCTGGGAACCAATGTAAACGATCAATGGGACCACAAATGGGACACAAATGAGAACAAGAATAGAAAAAGCAAGAGCCGCATTCATTCAAATGAAAAAAGTTTTGACCGGTAGAGACCTAAACCTGTAAACCAAGATTAGACTCCTGAGATGCTATATTTTCTCGACACTACTATACGGAGCTGAGTCATGGACTTTAACAAAAGCATCAGTGAAAAAACTGGAATCATTTGAAATGTGGACCTATCGACGTATCTTGAGAATACCATGGACGGAACATACCACCAACAAAGAAATTATGGAACGAATTGACAAAAAAAAAACAGATATCTTAATAACAGTAAAACCTCGCAAGTTAGAATATGTGGGGCACAATAAGAAACACAAAGAGATATAGAATCTTGCAACTCACTTTAGAAGGATAAGTGATGGGAAGAAGAGGCCCAGGAAGGAGGAGAATATCATGGCTAAAGAACTTGGGGCAATGGTTCGATATGTCCACGGTACAATTATTCCGGAAAGCAGTAGACAAAGTACAAGTTGCATTAATGATAACTAAACATACATAACTGTAAACATAAAAACAAGTTGCAAAGTAAGAACATACATCTCCTATGTGCCTGTTTTGCAAAAACAAGCTTTTCACATCTGGGCTCTGTATTCAATACACACAATAATATAATTTTCAATTTCGAGGCGATTTCTTACTTTTGTTTTGATGGCAATCACAGACCAGAAACTTAATTCGCACAAATACGATGTAGCAAATGGCACCAAACACTTTATAGCTTTGTCCGCAAGCTCGGGGTATTCTTGCATTCTTTGGTGCAAAATTGATCTAAGCTCTGGGAAAAAAGTCTAGATTCAACATTCCATCATAAGATATTTCAATAAGTTTTTTTTCATGTTTGTCGAAATTTCAGCTTGTTACCATGCTTTAAATTGGGCACAGCTACAAATATCCGTGGATTCGTACATCTTTAATGAGAAGTAGGAGCACTTCTTAATATTTTAAACATCTTCTGTTCGAATGTCTTCTGCCATGTCACTTCTTTGGATAGTATTATTAGAGAGGGGTATTGCTTTTAGCTTAGTCGGCCTCTTTTCCATCAACCATTAATTGCACCATTTTAACAGCTGCTGGTAATATCAGATCTTCAGCAATTTTATGTGGCATACTGGTTTTTTCAATGCAAAATGCAACTCGATAACTTGATAGTAATGCTTTTTCATTAGTAGTGGTTGATGATGTAAAAGTGACTTGCTCCTTGTGGAGACAGTTTAGCTTTCTTTCAAAGAATTTCATTGGATTTTCTTTTTTGTTTGCTGTTTGGTATTAAAATGTAGAAATAGCTTTGATGGTTTCATACTTTGACATTTCTCGACAAAGTAGGCGTTGGGGTGTCTGGGAAATAACGATAAAACCGAGGGTAAAACCTTATTTGAGATATTCATCGCTGTACACTATTTTGCTTTGTATTCTTGTCACTGCCAGCCGCAGAAGGTTCTAATGATCGTTTTAAAAATGTATCCATCTTTAACAAACCCAGTATAGCTCGTATTTAACACAATTTTGAAATGACTAATCTCATTGCGCTCCGCTGCTTCTATAAAGAAAAATGAATTTTCCAGATTATTCCAGTGCCAGTTAGCCACCCTCCCGCGCAGATGGTGGAAATTTCCGGAAATACGAAGAAGAAATAAATAAATTACGCTACTTGGTAATAGCTGGCGTCAGTTGGCCATACAGCTGCTGATTCTGAATGAAGTTGAGTACTACAAGAAGGGGGTTGCGCTTTAATAAAGTTTGGGAACCATGTCATTGAGCAAAACAATAGTAAAATCAGCAGGATGGATAAGCCCCCGCAATGTCTAAACAGGAATCCAATAGAGAACTTGTGGTAAAGGATATTAAATATTATCTTTAAAACAAAACCCACAAAAAACAGAATTACTTGAATCTCCAATACATGAGGGGTATTGCAGATTTCTGGGGGGAGATTGGGAAGTCTAGTAAATTCTATGGTTAACATGAACAACGAATGGCTAAGAAAACATTAAAATAAGTTTAATTTAAATAAAATGTTTGAAGTTGTTTGTCTCAATTTATTGAATAATTCTTTAAATTTCAATGAATTTTCTTTCTAGTGATTGTGTACATATTAATATAATATGACAGTGAATGGCTAAAAAGCATTTGAAAATGTGATTATACTTCAATATACGTCAATTTTTAAACTAGCAGGACTTTTTAACACTGTTGTGTATCCACATCTAACTTCTTCCTTCTTAATTTAACCACAAATTTTCATAAAAATTGAATTATCGCAGAAACTGTTATGATATACAGTGAAACCTCCTTCTGTGGACACCTCTCGTATATGGACACCCCCTGATTTTGGACTCTTTTCTTTATCCCAAATCATTTACATAAGAGTATATAGACAATAAACCTCTAGATTGTGGACACTCTCTAATATGGACATGGACAGTCCTTTTCTGTCCCAAGTTGTCAATTTACCTCTCTATTGTGGACAACTTTTTGAATAAAATATAACAAAATCTATTTTAACCTTTAACACTCTTTACAATTTAAGGACAGCTACTCAAAACATCTTTCCTAAAAAACTCATTACTGGTAATCTCCTCAGGAGATTACCAGTAATTACCTGCATTGTAAAAATTTCACTAAGCCAATTTGATTGACAGTCAGTTCATTACATATATATTAATTAGTTTGAAAGTGAACAAGGGTCTTTGAATTTATTTATGCAGCCGTATTAAGTGGCATTAAGGATACTTTTCTGGGAATTCCTTAATGAGCTACGTGTGCAAAAGTAATGTTCCATTTAAATGATCAGTTTACAAACTGCCTTTGTGCAGTTAGGATGGCTCCGCGAAAAGATCTGACTGTTAGTGAGAAAATCGAAATTATTGATTTCAATAAAAGCAAAAAGTGGGGTGTTAGAAAAGTGGCTGAACATTTCAAGGTTTCGAAAAGTGCAGTGGCCAACATTCTAAAACAGGAAACCGGGTTAAGGAAGTTATGGCAAGAAAATAGAAACCCCAAATTGACCCGGCGGTTTTGAAAATCAAGTGGTGCAAATGTTGATCATATTGTGTTTGAGTGGTTTTGCCGAGCACGTGCAAATAAGTTGCTGATATCTGGACCACTATTACAAGAAAAAGCTAAAGATGTAGCTAAGGAACTGGGCTTAGCAAATTTTCAGGATTCAAATGGATGGCTTGAAAAGTTTCGTGCTCGTCATGCAATTTCATTTAAGGCTATTTGTGGTGAATCAGCTGAAGTTAATCAGGAAACTGTTACTTCATGTATACAAAAACTACCCGAAATTATGAAAAACTATGCTCCGGAAGACATTTGGAACACTGATGAAACTGGATTATTTTTTCGTGCCTTACCAAACAAAACACTGTGTTTGAAAAGTGATCCGTGTAAAGGTGGGAAAATTTCAAAGGAGCGGTTAACGGTAATGTTTTGTGTTAATATGGTGGGTCATCGCGAAAAACCGCTTGTGATTGGAAAATATGCCAAACCGCGATGTTTCAATGGAATGAATCCTGAAAATTTCAATATCATCTGGAAATCCAACAAAAGGGCATGGATGACCAGGGAATTAATGACGGAGTGGCTTCATCAATTGGACCGTAAAATGAAGAGAAGGAATAGAAAAATTTTGCTATTTCTTGATAATGCAACATCCCATCCGGATATCACACTGGAAAATGTAAAGCTCGTCTTTTTTCCTGCGAATTGCACTTCAGTTATCCAACCACTTGACCAAGGCATCATCCAGAATTTTAAAATACGCTACAGAAGTTTATTGTTGAAGCATTGGGTAGCATCAACAGAATCTTGTGAAAACAGCAACTCGTTTCTGAAAAGTGTAAATGTTTTTTAAGCAATAACATGGATTTCAGCCGCATGGCTGCAAGTCCCTAATGACACAATAAAAAACTGTTTTCATAAAGCTGGTTTTGAGGGTCTACCCGTCAACACTGAAGATCCAGAAGAAGACATAGATTTGGCTACATTAGCTAAATTATTGAAAATGTCCGGAAATGTAATAGAGACTATAGACGAATATGCGAAAATCGACAGTGAAGTGCCTACAGAAGATACAACATGTGAAATAATGGACATAGTAAAAACTATTACTGTTAGCGATTCCTCAGGCGTTAAACACGAAGATGATGTCAACGAAGAGCATGATTCGGATCAAGTTAATAATTTTTGCCAAGCATTATCAATCACAAAATCGTTGAAATCGTTTTTTGTACATAAAACTAATCCCAAATTAATTAATATCATAAGTTCATTGCAAACAGAACTAGAAGACTATATTTCGTCTGACAAATATAGTAAAAGACAAACAATGATTAAAGACTATTTTAAATTGTAATTTTTTGTCTTTATGTATTCAATTTTATAGATTTGGTAGGGTTACGTTATTTATTTTACATATGAATTGTGTTTTCTTGATATGTAAGTGTACATATTTCTATCAATTAATTATATTGTTAAATAAATAATTTTTGCGTTTATTTTTATTAAATTTGTGTTGTACATACATAGTTCTCAAAAAGGTGTATGTAATATATGTAGCATACCCATATTTTTAATTTTGAAGGTATACCTCCCTAATGTGGTCACCTCCCTAATGTGGACACTTTGCTATTGTCCCGTCTTGTCCATAATAGAGAGGTTTTACTGTATTTAACAAGAATATTTTCTTTTGTTTTTTGTATGAAAAATAATATTCATATAACAAAACATGAGAAAGTCTAACATTAAAAATTTTGAAAAAAAAACCTGTATTTACATCTTAATGCAAACATTTTCTTTTTAAAATACAACTCTAATATCAATTAAGCACACGTGAAGGAATATTATTTTACACTTATGGTTACACTTTTTTAATTCATCATCGTTACTAAACTATAATGAATACTTCTTTATTCTTTCTTTATTAGCCGGCAATATCCCATTGTTGGGGTAGGGCCTCCCCCATAAGGGGGGTTGTTGATCTACTCTCCCATAGTGATCAATCCTGGTGGGAGAGAATGAATACTTGCTAAAATGCTACAATTTGTTTACTATAACACCATCAACACAATGAAAATATGTTTATTTCTTCCCTAACAAGTGGTTTAAATTAAAAGTCTACTTACTTATTTCTCCAGCGTTAAAAGTCAGTTCGTTGTCTTCAGCTGCCTCAAAGTCATACAATGCCCGAACCTTCCGTGGTTCTTTGCCAGGTGCCGCTGTGGGTGCTGGAGCTGAACTTGACGTCATTCCTACCCCAGTAGCTCCTAAATTTGTAGGGTAAAGGCTGTTCACTGCTGCACTAGAGTTTCTAGGAGAACTTGAAGTTTCCTTCAACGATAATTCTATGGCTTTGGCTATTTGATCCTCTTCTTCCTGTGATTGTACGACGTTAGGATCTTTACTAAGAGGTAAAGTCTTTTTAACCGGCTGTAAAGACAAATTATGTTAAAATTTGGTAAAATAACTTTCACAGGTGGAACTCTAAGTAAGACTTTACTAACCATTTCTACTGAAAAATCAATCCCCGAATTCTTCAATTTGTGATATAATGAAGGTATTAAGTTTAACTGTGGATCAGACTTAAATTCACTTTCAGCCCACTTTTTCAGAGACTCTCTTAGCTTCTGTGATACTTTCGGGTGGCACTTCTTCAGTAGTTTGCCGTATTCGTTCTCAAACTCCCTCGAAGCTACTTCTATGTGAAACGTTTTGCCACAGTTGCTCACACAGGCATCTAATAACTGCAAAACAGTTTATGAAGTTGATCTCAAAATAATTGTGAAAGTTATTACCGTTGCAGCTTGAATGGCAATATGAGGATCTGGGTTATTCAATCTTCTAAAAATCGATCGCAGGTAGTTTTTGGCATCATCTGAACTTTTAGATGCTTTATCACATACATCCAAAATCAACCCCCATTGTTCTGAAGTGTTGTTCTCGCTCGTAGCTTTGTCTAGTTGGAAAAAAGATAATTGGAGAGTTATTGACACCACTGACTCATGCAGTGCCAACCTCACGTGATTAAGATTGTCATGTATATAATGAGACAATAATGTTTTTAATGTATTTATAAGATAAGCACAATTCAATTATTTGCAAAAACTAAAATGTAATGACTCACCAACGTCACTGTCAACTGGTGAAGCTGTGCCAAATAGTCCCATTATTTTTTTATTCCACTATGATTTATAACTTTCAGTTACGACGTTTCTATTTTTTTAAACACGATTTGCACATCTCAGAAGCCTTTTTAATCATGTTGCGCACTCATTTACAATGGTTCATGGAAATTATGAGGGTACAGACAGCTGTCATTTGTTCACACATGAATTTTACATAGCGCCAATATGAAAAAATTAAAGTCACGGCCCCGGAGTACATCAGTGGCGTACTAAAATGTTGTTCGGGGACTACAACTAAAAATAATGGACTATACGGATTTAATTAAAATGCATTTGGTGCTGCGAATACTTCTGTCATAAGGATACATACAATACGTAATATAATTATAAATATAAAAATTCGCCGTCTTTTCAATATAATTACATTTACAGGGTGTTTGATTTTTTATTCTATACTAAATATGGACATATTAGTTAACATATGAAATAATAACAGTATAAACTATTAAAAATTAAATAATTACTTACTAAATAATATAAATTTCAACAAACTCTAGCAAGAAACAATTAATAAAAGCTGGGTTATTTTTTTATTTTTGCTTTAAAAATACGAGCAAATATGTTTAATCTAGTTATCCATAGAACTAATAGGAAAAAACAAATACAATGTAGGAGTATTTGGAAATATGAGGACCTGTTGGATTAGCAAATCGGAGTTTCTTTATTGATTTTCAGCAATTTATTAAAACCCCATATACTTCATGATTCCAAAAAGCGCTAATTTGAATTTAATTATTTCGATTAATTATGGACGCCATAGTTTATTGTTTTGAGAGTTGTTAACGTCGCAATATTGAATAACAACGTATATACAGGGTGGTCTTGAAACAGTTTGTCAAACTTTGGGAGCCAATTTTCCACACCAAAATAAGAAAAAGAGTTCATATAAATCTCAGTCCGAAAATGTTTCGTTACAGATCATTCTATAGTAAAACTTCTACGATCACGTTTCTTCATATAATTGTGGTAATAGTTGGACCAATGTTTTAAAATTTGATACCTTACTCATCCATTACCATTGAAAATTACAACTTAGTTTCGTTTTAATAAGTGCGTCTCAAGCGGGCGGATTAGGAACTGTTTTCGACAATATCTTTTACGTTGTTTTATTTGTCCTATTTTCGACAAATAATCCGATTCGTTGTGCAAAAATGCCCAAAAAGGTATCCTTGTTAAAAGTAGATAAACTTAACTGCTCTAGATAATTCAATAATTATGAAAAATCGAATTGCCATGTACTATATGGATTAACTTCGTAGAATAGGTCCAGAACACCAAAACAATAACTGTAACTGCGCAAACACAGCATTTTCGACTGAAGGTTTTTGAAATTTATTCCTTGTTTGTTGTGGAGAATTCGCTCCCAAAGATTGGCGAACTATTTCAGAACCACCTTGTATAAACAACTAAAAATTAGTTTTGCATGTACATGTAGTTTTACTGGGAAACGCCAGCGAATATAGATGGCGCAAATAAATATACAAATAGGAGCGTAAACGGGATAAAGTGGATGTTTATTAATATGAGGTAAATGTTGATATTTTACTGTTAAACATTCCACAAAATTAGACTGAAATTCTTTGGTACATTGGTGTCGACAGATAATAGCAGAATCGATGTAAAGGATGACTATGTGATTTTAAGTGGCCGAAAGGGGCATGCAAATGTTGCTTTTGCAATCGTCTAAAATTAATAATTAATCACACAAAAGAGCAGGAGAAAATAAAATACAGTGCGAAATAAGACATAATCATCCTTTACAAAATGGTTACTAGATACGTAGGTACTAACATATTTGTTGTTGTACGTTTATCAGTTCTCATAGCTATTAACCAAGCTCGCAATATTTTTTTTTATTTTTAGGATAATGATGCACTGAAGTTCCACTGCTATAATAACAATTACGCTGTGAAATACAACAGAAGTTTTTACGACTTTTATTTCTTCGGTTAATCATACGATCCCGCCATTTGTATCCTTATTACATTAGTTCCTAATCTACACAACGTTACAGTTCCATAGCTAGCGTGTCCCAATTAGAGCAGCATTTAAAAGTTCTACTCTAAAGTGTAAATTTTATTTTAATGTATTGCACCATGCTTCATAATTATGTACTTATTTATATACTCAGGAAAGTACAAAAAACGGCCAAAGTAGAAGCTTTATTATTTGTTATCCAATTTTCATAAATGAAACACCAAAGTAAATAGCTGAAAGTATACTATAAGTTGATATTAAACGATCTTTCTCAATTTCAAAAACTTCCAAGAAACGATAGTTAATCGTCTCTCTTCCTTCTGAAAATGCCTTAAACCACCGAAAAACCTGGGCCCTTGACAAAACACCGTCTCCGTAGGTTTGCCGAAGTTTTGCAAAAGTTTCTTTGCACTGTGCCCAAGTCTGAAGCAAAATCTCATAGCACACCATTGCTCGAAATTGATGTTACTGATTTTCAAAACGAACTAGAAAAAACTGTTTCATGAAAAAATCGCTATGGACAACCAAATGACTCTAGCGAGTTCAAACACGTACTGAAGGCGTATCACATGTTCACCTGCCGCCCTTCCACTCCCGCGTCCCCAGTGTTGCCAGATCGAACGCTACGCTACCAGTCTAATTACTTAATTTACAAAACCTCGTATGATAGCTAGATACCAGCTTGTGCATATACAGGGTAATTTACGTAGACCGTACATTAAAAGTTTTTCAACTTATAATTGGAATAAAAATTTAAAATTTGGCGCGCCGCTATGATAGACCATGCGCGTCCTTCCTAAAATATTATCAGTTCAACTGCTATACAGGAAGTGCCAAAAGTCGGTACCAACTTTCTTATTTCAAATCGAAACCTACATTTTTTATTATATGGTTCGAAAGACCTCTGAATTCTGAGTTCAGACGATCCCTATTATGTTAATTTATCTCTGACAGTTTTTTGTTCATTTCAACTTTTTTTTTAAATGGCCACTGCAGTAGTTCACGAAAAAAATTGTATCTCGAAAACTGCTTATAGTCGAAGAACCAAATTTGTACAGTAGTTAGGTGGAAGTCCAAGCCAACTTCTAACGTGCTATTGGTGGTTCCACTTTGTACCATACGGGCGCAGGCGATTTTCAAATGTCGTATTCAAAAAGTGTCAAAAACTATATTTTTTCAAATGGCACCTACTATTTTGTTACACCATTCGAAAGATAATTGAATTTTAGGGTGAGTTATTTAAGCATTCCCTATACCTAAATTCAACCTCTATCGAGTTATTCAATAAAATTCAAGAAATGCCTTATTTTGCCGAGAGATTCTTTACTTTTTTATGTATGCCATGGAAGCAAATGACAATTGTAACAATTTAATCAAAAATATGGATTCCTATTTAAATTAGTGTTGAATTATTGCTTGCAACGTTGGTCCTTGGAAGGCTCTGTTTTTTAAAAATGGATTTCTTTAAAAGTTCTCCTAAAATATTTGAATAATTGTTTAGTTCTGGGCTGTTAGCTCAGATTAGTACGGTGTTAACGTAAAATGTTTAGGTACCTGAAATCATATACCGAGAAACAGAGTTGCACCAGATACTCCCTCTTTTAAATACAATACAACAGAGTTGCGCCAGATACTTTCAAATACGGCATTTCGCATTTACAAATCAGTTTGTGTCAACTGTTATCGGTTGCAGCTATTAGGGAGTCTCTTTAAATTAACTTTTAAAATTCCCAATTCTCGGAGTATCACTATTATGCGAAATAATGACATCGAGCAACAAAGTTTAAATGGACTGTTCTAAACGCCATATTACATGGAGCGATTTTTCAATGCAATCGGTTGCAGCTGCTGGTTGCGGCAACTAACTGCTTCGTGTAATGCACAAATTACTCATGCAACCGAGCGCCGCAACCGATTGCACAGGCGATTTTTTTCGTATAGAACCTGTTCTAATTTCCGTGCGATTTTTTCGTGCAATGTAGTAATTTATTGTTGCCAACCGCACGAAACTAAGCAATTCACCGAAGTTATGTATACGTAATAATGCTAACAGTAACTGTTCAGCACTGTTTGTTGTGATCTGAGTTCTGTTTGTTTCGTTGACCTATTTTGTTTATTGCAGCTTGTAGGGTTTAATAATTCTTAATAGTTCTGTTTAATAATAGCTATTCTGGAATAATAATTTCGATAAGGTTGGTACCGTACATTGGAATAAGAAATCGCATGTAAACCATTGATACATAGAAATAATTTCTATGCATTGATACGACCCATGTCTCGCAGCCATAAGTAAGTATGGGTCGGTATATTGTTTTGAACACATTTATCTTTGTTTGTCTCGACACTTCTCTTTTATTTAAGAATTTATCCTTCATTGCATAAAATACCTTGTTGGATTTCTCTACTCTCTTCTCTAGATCCATTTTTTGTTTTCCCGTCGCCTCTATTGTAACTCCCAAATATTCAAAGTGGTTAACTTGTTCTATGTCTTTCCCTTCTATTTGTATGCTAATTTTATACGTCTCCTTTGCTAATACCATCACTTTCGTCTTGTCTAGGTTCAACTCCATATTAAACTGTTTTAGCACTTCGTTCCATACATTTAGGTTTGTTTGTAGGTCCGCTTCATTTTCTGCCATTATTGCGACATCATCTGCAAATGCACATTCTGCTATCTGTACTATCCGTAGGTTTCGATAGCCCAGCTTTAATTTTTTGGCTCTTGCATTGCACGTCTTTATAATATCATCCATAAATATTGTGAATAATACCGGGCTCATGACACCTCTCTGTCTTAATCCCTCCTTCGTCTTAAAACTTTCTGATATCAAGTTCTTGCTCATGACATGGTTACCATTATTTTTGTATAGGCTTTTGATGGCCTCTATCAAGTTTCTATCAACTCCTCTGCTGTTCAGGCATTCCCATATCTGCCTTCGTTTAACTCGATCGAATGCTTTACTTAGATCAATAAATGCCAAGAATACTTTCTTGTTATACGGTATCGTTTTCTTAATTATCTCTTTAATTGTAAAGATATGGTCTTGCGCGCTATGTCCTTTTCTGAATCTACTTTGAGATTCCGCGAGTGTCGTCTCTATTTTGCCTCTTAGTCGCTTTTCTAGTATCTGCTCGTATATCTTCATAGGTATACACTTAACAATGAGATCCCTCTATATTTGTTGCACACCGTGTTGTCACCCTTTTTGTGAACTGGTAAGACCAGTCCCACTTCCCAGTCTTTTGGTATCACCTTTTCACTCCACACTTTGTTATAAATATTTAGCAGCAGTATTTCTCCGTCTTACCCCATATGTTTTAGCATTTCAGGTTTTATTTTGTCATACCCGGGAGCTTTTCCATTTTTTATATTTTTAATAGCTTCTCTCATTTCTTGTAGCTCTATTTCCTCTCCGTAGTTTTCTTCTTGCTCATCTATACTTCTTTCATTATTTACTATTGCATTATTGTCTATAACTGCATGTAATTATTCTTAATCACTCTTTAAAATTAACATTCGTGAATAAAAACTGCGAATATTTGTTTCTATGTTACATCAGAATATTTATGCAACTAATATAACTTTTCAAAATTATCACATTCTGCTACGTGATAAATATTAATAGCAACTAAAAGGAAAATATACTGCAACGCTGTAAGACAACCCGCACTTATTCTAAATCTAAAAAAGTCTTCAAGGACTGTTTATAATTTATATTAGTTCTACATTCAACAGATTGATAAATGCACAGCTAAGTTTGTTTTACGTAAGGAGAAAATTATTACCTTTCATAATATAAACAAAACATGTTTTAAAGTTGGCAATTGAAATATATTTTCCTGCCGTTTTATACATACCTACCGAATACATAACAGTTTATGTGCTATTTACATAACTTACTCACACACAAACTCTTACAGTTGATTGATAAATGATGTTTACAAAGATTTTTGTTTTATTCAAATTTGTTGCTTTTCTAGATTCTGAAGCCTAACGGCTTGTCATTTTTTCACAACATCACTGGCAAACTGCTAAGTAATATAAGCCCAGTCAAGTATCAAATTTTGCAGGCAAGCTACATCTAGATTGTGATTTAAAATTGAAAAAGTCTTATCTTATATAGTATATCCAGCGTATAAACAGTGAGAAAAAATATACTCCTTAAAATATTTCTTAATACTGAATTTAGAAAAAATTTTCAGAGTAGAATATGTCTGTTCCTGTGCACACAGAGGTTAAATTTTGTTTCCATTTCAGTATTTTTTAAATAGATACAGTTCTATAAATTTAAGCTTATCTTTCTTGGGTTCTAACTTTTACGAAAATGATATTTATCATGGTATCGTGGAGTTATATTTAATAATTCAGTAAAAGTTAGATATTATTGTCATAAACACAAAAATTAAGTCGTACTTTTTGTAGTAGTCTAATAGAGATATTTATTTAATTGGCTTATTTAAATGTTTTCATGTTTTATCAACCTTGATACTTCCAATTTGCAGTTTTACGGCAATTTTCCCATATAACTAATTATAAAAAGTCACGCTGTTATATCGAAAACCAACATTACGGAAAGTTGTTTGTTGTTTCAGTAGGCTGTGCTTAACAGACCATTTTATGTTTACATATAGAATTGACATTTTCCAGCAAAAAACATGAAAGCAAAGAAATCTGTTGCATAACCGAAAAAAATTTTTTATTTCTCATTTCCACTATATTAAAAATAATGTTATTTCACCGCTATCAACATACTTTTTGTCTGGGCATCAAAACTGCTAACATTATTTTACTGGAAATAATGATTGTAATGTTATTTGTGCTAATAACGTACCCCATTGATAATCACTTTCTGCTTTCAGAATTTATTTTATAACATGGAAATAAATTCATAATTTTGTTATTTAGTGTTTTATGGTAAAACCCTGAAACAGGTTAATTTGATTTTTTAAAAAGATATTTCGTCATCGCCAAAGGTTCCAGCATTAATTTCTTTAAACCGCATCCTCATCTATTTTACCCCCTATTTTGATAAACCTCCTCTCAGTTAAGAAATGGTGATATAAAGTTAGCACCTCACATTGAGCTAAAACACAAAGTTCAAAAAATACAATGCAAATAAGAAAATTAAAAAATCTTACGGAAATGTTCTAGTGGTCCACCATTAACGAGTTGGCATTGATCAGCAGGGGTGTAAACACTTTATATCGCATGCTCAATAATTTCCGGGCTGATACTGTCCAACGAATTCGACGTTTCAAATTCTTTAAATTGTTTGGCTTCCTAAACGTAAAATCACGATTTCACATAACCCCATACTAAAACATTTAGTCACGTGATCGCGCAGGCCACGCAAACGGAACTTGCTACCCTAACCACGGAACATATCATTAAGAAACAGCCGGACTTGTACACCAAAACGGGTATGAACTCCATATTTCAGAAACCAAATGCATGGATGGGGCATATCAGGGTCTTCATTGTCCGAAAATAGAATTGCTAGATCTGGAGTTACTCAAAATGCAGAAAATCTACATATGGAATCGCATTCAAATTTTCCTCAGATAAGTAAAATCCTAGAAGACGACCTATCATTCTTACCCATACCTGGTTGTGTGATTTTCGATACCAGTGCAGTTATACTTTAAATGTTAAAGGTTTAACCCCTTGCTGTAAATTTGGGTGCCTTCCAGGAACAGAAACTTTTTTATTTGCTGTAGTCAAAGTAGAAATCCATAAAAGAAATTTCAAAACGTAATTGTCTACTAATATTCCATTACATAGGGTGGGATAGCTAAGTTTTCCTCCATTAAACGTGATTGACGTAACCTAACATACATATGGCATAGCAACCAACAGCACAATTTCTTTAATTTACTTTTATAACCTGGATAATAAACTAGCAGTATTAGATGAGGATGTGAATCGCGTTACTTTTGTGCATGAATTGCATGAAAATATCCCACAAAAAACAATACAATTTTATGATTTGTTTCAGAATCAATTTCTAATTGTTTAGCTGTAAGGCAAAAATTCTCAAGCTATAGTGCAGTAAATAGGCCCAACTCGGCATTTTTAAGCACAAAGTAATATTCCTGGATCATACTTTTTCCATGAAAATTCAAATGTGTACTGTTAGTTCGATTTCCTAATAAAACGTTTTTCCCGGGTTTATAGAAGATGTAGACCTAAATGTACAACAGAACTTTTGTACCAACATGTAGGTTATCCTGCTCACTACAGTTAGATTATTAGGAATAATTAATTTAGGTGATTGGAGTAAATGGAATTGGACAAAGAGCTGTGAATCCGTAGCCTCCAAGAAGTTGGGTTATCACTCCACCAGACTTTTAAGGGTACAATTAAGGAAAAAGAATACCGAAATATAGTAGTAAATAAGCGTGATTCACAAAATAGAATAATCGATGAGTGTATAGCCATTACAGCTGCCACGAATTACCAAATGTGTGGAAATCTAAACAATTTTGAATTTTACCGAATTAAATAAAATGCCGCTATTCATTTTTTGGTTGATCTTCACTTGTGAAGAGAGGTAGGAGGAGCGTGCGCACTGGCGGAAGAGTCCGATCAAGAGTCGACTGAGGACGAACAGGATGGCGAGGAGGAGGAGGCAGTAAGAGGGAAATGAGGGGTAGGGCAGAGGGGAGGGAACGAAGCAAGTACCAGTGGGAGAGAAAACGATGGATATCTCTCTGTCAACGGCAGAGGGGAAGGTTAGGGATAAGAAGGAAGTGCAATGCAGAATCGACCTTCCAACTAAGTGGTAAAACCGTGGTACTCAGTGCGGTAAATATTAAGTAGTTAATTAGTCATTAAGATACTAAGATAGGAGCACTCTGTTACCTTAAAACAATGGACAGATGGGAGATATGATCACTGTGAAACTTTGATACCAGGGTTTATTGGGGTCACATGCCTAATCGCATAACGGACAATGTAAATAAGTTTTGAAGTAAATATTCAGTAGGTTATTATATTAGCTATTAGGAAATGTGCAATAAGTAATTTTAGAACAATACATAGAGGTGAAATAAGAACAATATGAACCTTCAGTAATCTTAGAACAATACATAGATGTGAAATACGATCACTGTGAGCCTTTGATACCACAGTTTATTAGGGCCAACGCATAATCGCATAACGGGCAGTTTAAATAACTTTGGGAGTAAATATTAAGTAGGTTATTAGTCATTAGGAACTTAAGAAATGTGCAATCAGTAACCTTACAACACTAGAGAGAAATGAAATAAGAACAACGTGAAACTTTGATACCAAGGTTTATTAGGGTCAAATGCGTAATCGCATAACGGACAGTTAAACTAAGTTTGGGAGCCAATATTAAGTAGGATATTCGTTATTAGGAAACTAAGAGATGTGCAATCAGTAACCTTAGAACACTAGATAGCAATGAAATAAGAACAATGTGAAGCTTTGATACCAAGGTTTATTAGGGTCAAATGCGTAATCGCATAACGGACAGTTAAACTAAGTTTGGGAGTAACTATTAAGTAAGATATTTGCTATTAGGAAACTAAGAGATCTGCAGTTAGTAACCTTAGAACAATAGATAGATGTGAAATTAGAACACTGTGAAGCTTTGATACCAAAGTTTATTAGGGTCAAATGCATAATCGCATAACGGTCTCGACTACTTATTCAACAACCCCATTGATGCGTAGTTTACTAACTACCTGGTGATTCAGCAGCGTTGTCTTGCGGTATGCATTGCAGACATGCTCACGTTGTGCAATACCCCACCCGATCCGACCCTATCCATTAAATCCCTCCCCACTTACTGGCATGGGGTGGGCCTGGCAGATGATGATGTTCTTCACTTGTGAAGTTTTTACAATGACACCAAAGGGTGTGTCTGCTCTTGACAAGGATAGACAAATACGGTCGAAGGCAGGTAGCCTACCCCGAATCACTTGCAATACAACTGCTGTGGCAGTAGCATCTTTTTCTGTGGAGCTCTGCTCCTTGTTCTGAAGTGTTGTTCAATAAATGTGTGTAGTTAATAAGATCGAGTTTTCTTTAGACTACCCAACAGGGTGCTCTTGTTAAATAATTATATACCATTATATTGGTAAAACTGTTAGTTCCATTAATAAAACAGCAACTTGAAAGAAATTTCTATGCTTCCACTATACTTTAAAGTATTCAATAATCTCAGCTGCTATCAGACATGTATATTGGGTTGTATCAACAACTTTTAGAGGAGAAAACCTAGCTAGCCCACCCTGTATAATTGAAGTCTTCAATTATTCATAAATTATAATGAAATACTGTTTACTGTCGGTATAACACCGGGAATCCTTCTTGAAAATTACTTCAGCTGCTAGAGGCTGAAATATTAACTAAAAGTGAAACAAAGCACATAAAATATTTATTTTTTTAGCTTTACCATTACGATCTTGCTTAAATAAAATTACAATTCAAATAAAAAACTTCGCAAGAAAACTAATCACACAAACATAAAAAAATCAATGAAAATTAAAACAAGATAATAACAAAATCTGGTAACTCTATAAAACAGTAATGCGAGTTAAATTTAAAACATTATTTTATAAAAAGAAATGTATACTCCTAAACCATAATTTTTGCTTGCTTTATACAGTAAAATACTAAAGCCGGATAAATAAGGATACGTACAAATCAGAATGACATTCTGTCACTCCTGTAGACTGATGTAAATGAAAGACAAACCGTTCCTGAGACATCACCACGAACAAGCGCGTCACGCACTACACTAAATTAACATCAAAACTTAACACTTGCGTAGAATTTATGTAGTCTAATAATCGTATTTTAGACATACATAAAGGCTTTTGTTTTTGCGCTAATGTAATGCAACACAAACAAAGTGCGCTTTTACATTTTTATCTTGCGAGTTTTAAAATATAAAGCACGGTTTTTAGCACAAAAATATTATCAACATTCTAAGCCAACCAGCAGCTTTTACGCCAAAAGTCCTTAGATAAAGTAGTAACAGAAGTTTTATTTGCTTTGAGATTTTATGTTTGACTTTAAAAGCTAGCTTTTATACATTAGTTAGATGCATTTTTCAATGTACATTATCATGTCTACATAACAGAGCCTTATTTAGGTAAGATTATACTTCCAAAGTGCGGTAGTAGCTCAGTTCGTAAAGTGCTCACTTTCTGATCAAACGTTGATTCTGGCTTGCGATTCAAAACCTAAGGATTACTACATAGTAGTGCTGTCAAACGATTCCGAGTGTAGAACCGGAATCGGTTCTTCAGCTTTAAGAATCGGTTCTGCAGCGTCGTTAAAACCGATTCTCGATTCTAGAATCGAAATCCGATTCTAGAATCGAGAATCAAAATCCTATTTTAGAATCGAGAATCGAAATCCGATTCATCAAAACAGCTTCAACAATTTTGTATTTGTCACGAACATAAATAATAGATAAATTAAAAAGTATTGGTTATACTTTTTAGATGCTACTACCAAATATGTAATGCATATATTTATATCAGAAGATTCTAAAATCGTAAAATAGATACCAATTATAGGTACAAAGACTTCCATATTCTGAAATTGGAAGACTAATCTCACTTCTATCAATTTATTTTTCAATTCTAAAGATGTGAATTTGGAAACAATTTTCAATACTGGAATCGCAAACCATTCTTGTTTCAAGAGAAGACAAACGATTCTTGATTTTAGAATTGGGAAACTATTCACGATTCTAGAACCGAAAAACGACTTCTGATTCTAGAATCGAGAATCGAAATCCGATTCCCGAATCGAGAATCAAAATCCAATTCTAGAATCGAGAATTGAAATCCTATTCTAGAAACGAAAATCGAAATTCGATTGTAGAATCGAGAATCGAAATCCGATTCCAGATTTGAGAACCGATCGACAGCACTACTACATAGATTTATAAAAATTTTGTACTTCAACCTACCACACACAACTTCCCAATCCGCCTTGCAATAGCATGATCTTAATACCTTCTCTGGAATTTATGTCGTTCGGATTCGACGTTAAACTGTAGGTCCCCGTGCTTCTACCTTAGCGCTGAGGAGCAACATGTGGCAGAGAAGAGGCCGATACCCAACAATGGGACAAACTGTTACGGGCCAAACAAGCTTCATCATCGACCCGCAACAGGCAACGTGAAAAAGGTATACGGCTTAGCTCAGAGGAGTAGAGGTGGTTCACGAGAAACGCTTACGTTGCACCTAGTTGTGTACAGAGTAAGTTAAAGTTAATGTGCGCCACCTTCCAAATCACAGCTGATTGCAGGTTCTCGTGGAAGGCCGAGAGGCCAGCAGCTTACGGGAATTGGACTCACCTTTATTGTGCCTCCTCCTGTATATAAAGCTTACAAAGTTCATGCACACAATACAATAAAAATACACAGAAATAAACATATTGAATTTTAAAACAAATGTAATTTTATTGTTTGAAATTGGTAATGCACATAGGGAATATTGAACGTTCAAATAAGGTAGACTCGCCACTCGAGTTTACAGAAATTGATTAACTTTAACCTGAACGAATAATGAAAGACTGGGCAACTGAAGATTGCATCACTTTTAATATTACAAGGAAGTTAAACTATTATATTTCTTAGTCTTTAACGAAACAGGAAATAACAAACACTGTACAATACATTGGCAAGTTTTACCTTAGTTTTCTCTTCGTTACGGAATAGAGAGAGAAACACGCCCCCGAAGACTGGGTCACGAGGGAGACACAACGCTACGGCCAGGACTTTCTTTAACGAATAAAAGAAAAAAAAACGGGAAGAAATGCCAGAATCTCCGCCGCTGCACAGGACGATCATTTGCAACGCCTCACAGGAGACTGTCACGAGGTTGAAAGCTTCTATTCCGACACAAGTTGAGAGAACAAATTCACTGAATTGTCTTTACAAAAAGCTGACACTCTGCTAATATTTTTAATCCGGCCCAAGTCGAAGATTCTTTTGCCTAAGGCAAAAGACGAAACGATAGATTCATTTAGCAGAAGAAAGCAGCTAACAACCCGACGCGACGTCCGTTCACTCCCAGAAGCTAGCGTCCACTGACTTCCCCCGACCGTAAAAACTCCCACCCAACGAAATTGTTCTAGAACAATACTTTTGCACGTGTGCCTTCCGGCGCATCTGTAAGCGAAGAGTTCCAAGAACTGCCTTTTATCGGCAAATCCAGTCTTATATAAGTACGTGAAACGGAGCAGGTGAGAAATTTCAAATGCTAAGCAGCAAAACACAAACGAACATAACAACAGCTGTTGATGATACTTCCAAGCGTCTTTGTAGCGTTGACAGTAAGCCGGAATAATATCAAAAATAAACTACATATAAAAATGGAACAACAAGAATATTGTTTAATAAAACTACAAGGAGGACGTTATAAGATAAAAAGAAGATTAGGTATAAATTTGGCAAAAAAGATGATTAATTGACAAATTTGTTTGTTAGTTCTTGAGCTAGTTAAGTCTATTTACGTATAGACTATCTTCAGTAGTTGGAACGATACTTTTTTCAAGTATTGATATAACGATACCGATACTTTATCAAAAACAGTATTACGATACCGATACTCAATACTTTTTTCAGAAAATATCAATGCCAATAGTCGATACTTCAAAAAATATCGCTATACCTGTAGCATTACTTTTCCGTTGGGGAATTAAACATTAAATTTTGTGCTTTGGACTGGGCCACAGTCCAAAGTTAAACAAATTGGTTATATCAGCGTGTTTACAAGACATTTGTTAAAGATTAAAATGAAGTGTAAAGAACTTGACATACACCCTTTTGGCTTCCCACCTACTCTCTAAAAGGATTTACAGATTTAGGAACTGGTATTAACTATTAATTTAATTTTCTACACTCTACAGTATTCCAGCAACATTCTATGGCTAAAGTATCTCAAGTCCGCGATACTCGATAATTAAAAAAAGTACCGCGATATCGACACTTGATACTTTTCTTAAAATGTATCGCAATGCAATGATCGGTACTCAAAAACTATCGCGATACTTCCGACCACTGGCTATCTTTTATGTAACTCTTCTCTTCGATTTCTGTATTGCATTAGATATTTTGCGATATTTTATAAAACATCCATACCAAATAATCTAGTAACCAATGTGAAGTTTGGAGAATAGACAGCCATTGTCCTGGACTCTCCTTCCAAGCTATCGCCTTTGGTCCCTAAAATAACTCAGTGCCACATAGTTTCTGATTGCTCTGCTAAATTAGGTGGTACACCGTCATTCTATAACCAGATGAAATCAAATTATCAGAAAGTACATCACTTACACCACAACAACTCCATTTCACAATAATTTCAAATCGCAAGAAATTAAAACAGGAAGTCCACAATTATTAGAAATGTATATATTTAGTATAAGGAGTGTGGGCTATTGATATGTGATGAAGATGTAAAACACTTTGGCTAGCAATGCATTTTATTGTATACTTTTCCCAAAAAAGAAGAAGGTGCAGTAGTAAATATTGATCTGAAATTATAGTATTTAGTCACTCCTTCTGTGTTTCCAGTTCATGTTAGGGCTGTCCAATAACAGTATGTCCACACCTAAATCAATATAGAAGTAGAAGTAGAAGTTTTTGGTTTAATGTCACATTTGTGTGTTCCTAATTTATGATTTGAGCTGTGTGCTCAATAATAGTGTACTGTGTAACTAACTACGTATTAAACTGTGTGCTGATAATTTATTAGGAGAGCTGTGTGCTCCTAATTTATTTTTACAGCTGTGTGGTCACTAATGCTGCTGTGTGTATTTAATTAAATATTGAATGCTTGTAACTTACTATTCGTCCTACAGAGTCACTACTAGCACTGTGTACCTATTTCCATATTAAAATGTGTGTTCCATATTTGTTGGTAGTTATATAAGCAGTATGTTGCGGACGTGTGTACCTATCGAGCTGTGCGGTTTAATACGCTCATTTAGTTTAAATTTCATTCATAGAACCAATAAATCTCGATAAGTAAACCGCTTCTACAATTTTTAACTAGTCGGTGAATTTTTAAACATCTTTTCATGTACGATTAAGTCCAAACTGACTTTAAGTCATATGCATGGATCAGAACGATGTAAAATGAAATTGTGCTGGGTTGTAAGACATTTCACAATCACAAAAGCGCTTATAGTTCTATATATAGCAACTTACTAGTTCTATTTGCCAATGATTATAAATACAAATATTAATGGAAAAATAGTAGGTTACTGCTACAATTCCTTATTAATTTTTCAATGCAAAATACAAAGTGATTTTTTAAAAAGTCAATTGCAGCAAGCCTAGAAAAAGAAAGCTATTCCGTCTGCAGTCAGCTGTAATGAGCTTTGAATGACATTTACCTGTATGTCAAACTGTGTGACAGTTCAGGTAGTTAAAAATTTTGGCCCAACAAAATGTGAAAATGAACAAGTATTTAGTTGCAACTGATTTGTAATTTATTAAGGTAAGTAAATTACAGGTTTTTCGTCAAGATTTCTTTCTTTCTGTTACAATTTTCATATTGTCAGGTTCTAAAGCTTAATATAGACGGGACAATCTCTAGGCTACTGCAATTGACTTTTTAAAAAATCACTTTGTATAATAGAAGAGCTGAAGTAATACTCAATGAATTTAAGAAGGCCAAACGCCTATAATTTTGCATATCTCGATAATATAGTGTTTTTCAATTTCAGTACAATCAGTGAAGTGAAGGTTCAAACATTAGTCGTCTTGTGGAATACCCCTAAACCAATGTATGCGAGTAACTTAACTATTAATCAAAAACAATTAACTTTCTATACTAGAAACTTCATTAAGTAGTCTATGTTATGCTTGTCACATATCACTGTCTACTGGAACGTCATGGTCAGTTCCTCATCATTCTACTCACATGACATATATTTGATCAGCTGACTCCACTAGTTGTACAGCATTGTATTGTTTATTGCTGAAATTGCACGTTGGTGCCGCAATCAATAGAACACCCAATTAAAATTAATTGGATAGCCGTCTTTCCCACTACTGTCTGCTTTATCTGATTTCAAATTTACAACTAACCCCTGTATTATTAGCTACTCTATATAATTATAGTGGCTATTGAACGAAAATAACCGGGCACAAATTATATACTCTTATTGATTTCATGAACT
Organism: Limonius californicus; assembly: GCA_014611495.1. NCBI lineage: Eukaryota > Metazoa > Arthropoda > Insecta > Coleoptera > Elateridae > Limonius > Limonius californicus. Next base: position 4,372 of record JABXWE010102793.1, on the reverse strand, counting down.
TCGTCTGGCGCGAATTTTACTGAAACAGGAACATCCTTTAAAAACCAGTACATATAAAATGGTTTTTAAAGGATGTTCCTGTGCACTGTTGGAAGGTTTACTTATGAAATAAATTTTTGGATTACTGAAAGAATTTCGTCAAAGTTAGCTACGTATAATAGAAGTACCTTCAATATTATTTAAAAATATCTTTCCTAATGAGGAAATATCAAAATGATTGCTAGATTATTTACAAGAAGGATATCGTGTTATTTAGTTACAGAAAATTCCTTAAAATTGTAATCTTAACGTTCTGACGCAGAATTTAATTTCATACGTTTATTGGTTGCAAAATTTAATATCCTGAGTGAATTGAGAAGCCTCGCATTTCGTTTCTATTTTTCGAACCCTTATTTAATGCGGATCAGAACCCAGCGTTGCCAACACATCCGTCACTTAGAGCGACAGTACTCTTTATTTTTAGTCCCGCAGCTTCATGTCCACATTCATTTATTACCAAAAAAAGAAAAAGTTCAAGGGAGGAGCAGAAAAGGCGAATTTAAAAGCTGAAACTATGATAAACTACTATAGAGGAAGAAAAATTCTCGGGGTCAATTTCCAACCTTAAAAGCTTTTTAAACATAATAAATTTTTTCGTGGATTTTTCCCTGGGCGTAAGAAAAAATATAAAGGATAAATCTGAAGTAGTAAATCTTTTCTGAAATAAAATATGAGCCGCAAAATGTCTAGATAACACCGAGGTTTTTAGAAATTAAATCTTCCCGTGTTTGCTTCGCATTTGATCTGAAAAGGGCTGATCTCGTTTATTTTAATTATCTCTTATGCTTCTCTTTTCATCTACAAGAACAAATTTCGTAGCTAGCAAAATCTACCCCTTTCGCGCTGAAAACTTTTTTGTAGGTGTCTAAATAAAGTTTCAAGGAAATCTTTTTTCCCGGATGAGCTTGCAAAATGTCATTAAGTACCTCAGTCCGTTAATTTGCCTTTCAAGCCAAATTTCTTGCTTGGTACTTTGTTTAAAATTTAACCGAAAACTTTCTTTGATGCCTTTCTGATTAAATGTCAAATCTTTGCTCCTTTCTTGTTAGAAGCATCTAAAGTACAATTTCAAACAACCCCCATTTCTTAATCAAACATTGTTAATGAGCAAGGCAAGAACACTTCATTTATAAGGAAGTAACCATGTACCCTTCTCAATTTTCATCAAAACAATTTCTTCTAAGAACCGACAATTTCCCAAGAAATTGAGTAATTAAAAGATGCATTATATTAAAGATCAAGCGATCCGATTACACCTCCGAAGGGTAAAACGTCTCGCCATACAGACTTAACGAGAATGACTTGGGACAAGTTGTCCTTACGTGCCTTTTAGGATTTTTATGGTTCGTTGACAACCGACATTATGAGTTCATTCAAGTCAGACATCTCCCAAATTTGAGCTCAACTTGTACTGCTACAGTTGATGCTTCTCGAGGGACTATAAAACAGTAGAATTTGTTTTAAACCCTCCTTGAAGCACTACAAAAGGGCCTTTCATATAGCGTTAATATATTACAGCGAGTTCCAAAGTTCTTAGAGTTCAAAACTTAATTTCGCAAGCAAAACTATACATACAATAGTAAGAGGATAAAGTGAGAGTATCGTCATCAAACATTAAAACTGTAATACAATCATTAATTATATGTTTACTAGGGAAGAGGGATTATTATAGATTAACACACGAAGCTAAGATTATAAGAGCTTAAAATCCTTAATAAATTATTCGTTGAACTAAGCCTACAAAAAGGCTATGCGGTTTTCTAGCAGTATTTTAGTTCCGGGATTAAACAACCTGTCGTGCCCTTTACACAATATTTCAAATTTAAGTGACAACTTTTTTACTTCTGGCGAAAATTTCTATCCCCTACTATTTTTTATCCTTCCAAAATCTTGCTAAATATTTAATGTTTTAGTTTCCCATCTTTACGATTTGAGTTATTTCATCCTTTAGCGTTGTGAAGTGAATTTATGTAGGGCCCAAATAATTCCGGAAACTAGCGAGCAACACCTGCGCTTCAAATTTAGTTTGAAGCCTGAAAAACAGGAAGAAAACATACGGTGCAAAATTCGTTGACTGACATAGTTACTCGAATTATAGGAAGTTGCTCGTACCGTGACATGTTTTATTTCCCAAGGTTACGAGAAACTCTCTGCCTGTTTTTGTGCAAAATTTAAATGCGGGATTGGATTTCCTCTACAAACGGCATCCTGAAGATGTTTGAATGTGTATTTGGAGTAGCTGTTTTTAATAATTTGTTATATCTAAAGTTTGTGTGCCGAACGAATCTTCTCAACAAATGCCCCGAAAATAAATAGAAGTAATAATTAAATTTATTCTTCCCAAAATATATTTTTATGAGTATAATAATAAATTATATGTATAAATGTATAGACGCAGTCACTCTTAGTATCCTTACGAAATGGAAAAAATGTTTCTACTAAATGAGGTCACAATCACAACCTATATCAATCCATTCCTGGATGTAAGCCTTCCCCATTTCCATTCATTGTTCTCTTCCCTGCAGGGGTATATTAACATAATTCATTTACTGAGAATTGTTAAACGAACTCAAAATACGTCAATATTAAATGTAGAAATTGTTGTATCGGGCTTAGTAATACAAGGTGTTTATCGCTACGCCATTACGGCAATACGCAGCCGATGTCGTAAGCGCTTATATCAACATACTGATATTATATAAAATTACTAAATATTAAAGTAAGGCCTATATGTGATAAATTATGAAACAAATTGGTGTTGATGCAGAAAAATAGTATTTTTCATTTATGGTTTTTACAAGTAAGAATTTATGCAGGCACATAAAAAGTAAAGTCCTAATTGTATATCTAAGGCCGTTTGTTTATATTTACGTAATAAAATCAATTATAAAACACATTTTTCATAACATGGCTATTTTTTTTTTTTTTATTATTTATTTGCAAATTTACAATCTACTCAACTACAGAGTAATAAGTAAATATGTTGACATGGTTGCTATTTGACATGAGTTGGGCACCATCCACTGATGGGTCTCCAGGATTCACTCAACAAGGTCTTCCGGCCACTCTCTTTTGAGTCTTCTGTTCTCGATCTGGTGAGAGTAGAGGTCGGCAATGAATTGATTGGTGTGATTTAAGGTGCGTTCACGGCTTTTCGTGGCAGAGTTCTTGATGACATCAGAGATGAAGGGAATTCGGAGGTCGTTATGAAGAGTCTGGTTGCTGATATACCATGGAGCGTTGGCCAGAGTACGCAGCGTCTTCGATTGATAGGATTGTAAAATTTTGGTATTTGAGGGTTTGCTGCATCCCCATAGCTCAATACCGTAAGTCCATATAGGTGTTAGTATGACTTTATACAGTAACAGCTTACTTTCTAAGTTCAATTGGGATTTACGCCCAATTAGCCAATACATATTTTTTGTCTTCAGATTTAATTGCTGTCTTTTAGCTTTTATATGTGCTTTCCAGTTCAATTTTTGATCCAGGTGGAGTCCTAGGTATCTCACCTCAGTTTTTATTGGAATAGGTTGGTTGAAAATGTAAACTTGGGGACAAACTGCGCGTTTAGTGGTAAATGTAATTTCTGAGGATTTACTGCTGTTTACTTTGATCCTTCAGCGATTGAGCCAGGTTTGGAGGAGGTTTAGATGAAGTTGTAACTTATCAGATGCGTTGTTAGGGTTGGTATCTGATGACATTATTGCAGTGTCATCTGCGAAGGTAGCGATTAGGGAATTGTTTGTGGTTGGGATGTCTTCGGTATAGAGAAGGTATAGAAAGGGGCCGAGGACACTTCCTTGCGGAACACCAGAGTTTATGGAGTGGTAGTTTGAGAGAGTATTCTCGAATTGGACTTGGAAATGCCTGTCAGTTAGATAGGATTTTAGGAGGAGGTAAATTTGATGGGGTAGCTTTCTTTTTATTTTATATAACATTCCGTAATGCCATACTTTATCAAAGGCTTGCTGGATGTCTAGGAATACTGAAGCACACATTCTTTTTCCTTCGAGATTTTCCTTAATAAAGTTGACTATTCTGTGGCATTGTTGAATGGTTGAGTGACCTTCGCGGAATCCAAACTGGTGCTGTGGAATAATTTCATCTATTGGTATTATTTCTTTGATCCTGTGTAGTAGTAATCGCTCAAATAGTTTCGATAGGAGGGGTAACAGGCTTATTGGTCGGTATGAGCTAGTTTCTTGCGGGGGTTTACTAGGCTTGGCGATCATGATTATTTGTGCATATTTCCACTGAGTAGGGAAGTGGGCGATAGCAAGCATACGGTTGTATATCGTTGCAATGAGAACTATAGCTTTTTTTGGGAGATGCT
>JABXWE010102791.1:0-25153 GCA_014611495.1 Limonius californicus | reverse complement strand
TTGAATTCACACGCGCGATTGCGCGAAAACAAAACACTACGGTCGAAAGTCAAACGTTGACTTTAAATGGGGAACGCTTCGCTCGGTGCCCCATTCGGCTGGTATATCGCGTATAGCGAAGATAACCGATAGCCAACCGAATCACCTCTGTATGGGGAATAAATCAGAGCGTTCCCCGGAAAATAGTTTTGAGGCTGTTAGTCGCGCTTGTGGTGCGGAAGGAAAATTTGATACCATCGTTAAAATAATGAAATTAAAATAATGCACTGAATTACATGCGAATTTCTTTCTGTGTTTATCTTGGTGGTTGGGTGGGCACGTGCCCTTGTGCCCTTTAGTACAAGGCGCCACTGCGTCATTTAGTTTGAAAGCAGTTCGTGAGAAGTTCGGTCGTCGTGCTTTTTATTATTTTAAAATATAGAAACAATGTCGACGTCGTCAAGCGAGGAAGAAGATATTGTTGCATTAGCTAGTTTCTTAATTATAACAGCACTGAAAAAGAAGAAAGCAGAAAGAAGCCGTAAAAGAAGGTGGTTGAGGAGAAGTTTATTTGCAAACGGTGTAAAATACAGTGCTACCGACTTGCTGAAGGATTTGCAAATAGAAGATGGTACGTTCTTCAATAACTTTAACCGTATAAGTGCTGTGGACTTCGAAAAACTTATTTGCGTGATTGGACCAGTTGTTTCGAAACAAAATACAAACTATTGAAAAGCTATTTCTGTGAAACAGAGGCTTACAATTACATTGCGTTTTTTAGCTGTTGGTGATTCACACACAAGTTTGATGTATACCTTCAAAGTGTCAAAACAGTTAATATCGTCTATAATTCCAGAGGTATGTGAAACTTTAATTGAAGGAGTCAAGGATCTTGTGAAAGTAAGTACAAAGACGTACTTTTGTTCTTTAATAAATTTTAATTATGAATGAGTTCATCAAATACAATGCATTAATAGAGATTAGTACATAATTGTGTATAGTCTCTATCGACATATTGCACAGAAAAATTCGTATGTGGTGTCACTGGCGATGGCATAGGGGTGTGTATTTCAGACGAAGACGAGGCCGAGGAGCTTTCTTGCTGGGAGAAAAGAATCCGCATTTCTATGTCTGACATTTTATAAATCTGTTGTTCGGCATGGGCCCTAGAACGGGATCAAACTTTCTTAACATTGCGGCCATGTGGTCAGCGAATACGGCACATTCGTCTTTAGGCCGTGAGGAGCGTTTTTTTGCCACTTGCGCCAAAAGCCGATATGCCTGGTTAACTTGAACATCATTTTCGTCACTTTTCTTCGTTGTTGTTGGAATGTAATATTTGGACTCTACCTGTATATGTTATTTGTTTTGTAACTAGCTGTAGTTTTTTTGATATGACCAAAATGGACTGCGCAGTAGATCGAGGTAATGCAAGAAGTACAGCAGAGTAAGCGTCCATGTTGGTTCATTCTTTTCTCCTTTTATTCATGTAAATGTGTCTGTAATAAAACCAAGTTATAACTAAAATATAATAAGTCCAACAGGTTATGGGCCCAGGCCACGAATCCACAGTGCTGGTTTTGTTTTTTAAGTGCATAAGAAAAATTCGAAGCGTTAGTAGTGTTCGCGCGTTTTTTTCCTTGGTTTTTTTACGGGGTCGGTGAAAGAAGCCGGTAACGCGTTGACTTTCACGGGTTCGCGTGTGTGGTTGAGCGAGGCACTCAACGTTGGCTTGGCGTATTTTGTGTATTCCGATATTTATTGTGCAAGTGGCACATTTTTTTTCTTATTCAGTAATTATGGCTGAGAAGGAAACAGTTAACCTCACAAAACTTGATGGCACAAATTTTGCCATGTGGAAATTTGGTGTGACATTCTTGCTAAATGCGCAGGAATTAATGGATTTTGTTGAGGGGACAGATACGGAACCGAATAAAGAGACACTTCTGAATGATTGGAAAGTGTGGAAAAGGAATGAATCAAAGACTGCCGTAATTTTGCTGAATTCGGTTGATCGTTCGCTACATGTAAATTTGATTAATTGTAGAACATCTAAACAAATGTGGGAAAAGTTACATACACTGTATGGTGAAACAAGTGAAGATGTAAAGCAACGTTATTGGCAACGTTTTTATGAATTTCGAATCGTCGATAGTGAACCAATAGCAACGCAGTTGGAGAAATTCGAAACAATTTGCAAAAAACTGGATGAAGCTGGCGACAGACCTTCCGACATGGCTGTAATGTCAAAGCTGTTGAGTAGCTTACCGGCGCGTTTTTCTGCATTTACCATGGCATGGGAATGTACTGCGAAAGAAGAGCGGAAGAAAGACAACTTGATTGCAAGAATTGTTCGCGAAGATAAAAGGCTAACTGCGTCGGAACAGGAAGTATTATCATTGGCGCTGCAAGTAAAGTCATTACAGGCAAGGTGTGATGGAAACATGAAGTCTGCTGCAAATAATAAGCAAAATAAGAAGAAATCTGGATATTCGAAGAAGCATATTAATTTAATGAAGAAATTTCCTTGTAAATACTGTAATGAAAAGGGCCACTGGCAGCGTGAATGCCCAAAACGAATCGCGGATGAAAAGAAAAATAGTGAGTGCTCCGAAACAGCATACTTGTGCGACATTTCTGCATTTTACTCCGAAACTTCAGATAAAGACGAAGATGTGTGGCTGGCAGATTCTGGAGCAAGTATGCATATGACATTCAAACGTGAGTATTTTCGTGAGCTAAAGTTGTCAACTGACGTTCATTATGTAAAAGTCGCGAGTGACAAAATTTTGGAAGTCACTGGAATCGGGATAATTGACATAAAAGTGACAGTTAATTCCAAACAGTTTGATCGACAGCTGACTAATGTACTTTACGTGCCAGAATTAAAACGAAATTTGTTTTCAGTGGGAGCGATAAACAATAAACAATTTTCTTTCCACAGTTTTCACAATCGGTGTGAAGTTCGGGAAAATAATGGAGTTTTATCAGCCGAAGGCGTGAGGCATGGTCAACTTTTTCGAATGCTGTTTGCAGTAAAGATCCCAGCAGTGCAGTGCAACGTAGCAGAAAAAAATTCATTAAAACTTTGGCATGAAAGACTTGGCCATGTTAATGTGAAATCTGTCAAGGAAACTGAACAGGTATGTGCACAGAATGATATAAAAATAGTAAACAAAGCGGATTTTTTTTGTGAAGCATGCATTTATGGCAAACAAACACAAAAGTCACATCCAAACAGTGCACGTGAAAAATCAGAAAAACCAGGCGAAATGGTACACTCCGATGTATGTGGTCCTATAAATGTCGAGTCTCCAAGAGGTTCTAAATATTTTGTATTATTTAAGGATGACTGTACTGGTTTTCGCACTGTATATTTTTTGAAACAGAAGAGTGAAGTTCTTGAAAGATTTAGACAGTTCGAAGCCCTAGTAGCAAAACAAACTGGCAATAATATAAAAGTGTTACGCTCAGATAATGGTTTAGAGTATTTATCACTTGAATTTAAAAAGTTTATTCAAGACAAGGGAATTATTCACGAATTATCGGCACCTTATGTTCATGAACAGAATGGACGTTCTGAACGTGAAATACGCACCATCGTTGAGAGTGCTAGGACGATGATTGTTGGAAAAAATGTGCCAAATGAATTGTGGAGTGAAGCTGTAAATACAGCTGTTTACATTTTAAATAGAACAGTTTCCAAACAATCAGACCGAGTAACGCCTTACGAAAAATGGTTCAAGCACAAACCAGAAATGAAGCACATCCGTATTTTTGGAAGTGATGCTTATTTAAACGTTCCAAAGGAAAAACGAAAAAGATTTGATGTAAAAAGTGCGAAAATGGTATTAGTAGGATACGATGGTAATTCTAAAAATTATCGATTGTGGGACCCCAAGAGTCGTAAGATACATACTAGTTGTAATGTGGATTTTAATGAAAATGGTGAAGCTTTGCAGATGATCCAAAATGAACTAAATAAAAATGTTTCAGTTACACTGGATTTTGGAGTTGATGACTATGAAGAAAATGTTGAAAATGAAGTCCAGCCGTTCTTAAATGAAAATGCTCTTGAAGATGCAGGTCCAAATCAACCTGAAGAAGCAAATCAAGAAGCTGAAGCTGAGCCACCAGGGAGAGAACTGCGTGATAGAAGGGAGTTACGCAGACCAGTTCGCTACGATGGTTATGTGTTTATGTGATTTAGTTCCTGATACATATGAAGAAGCAGTCAATTCTTCAGATGACGTGAAGTGGAAAACAGGAATGAGTGAAGAAGTAACTGCACTAAGTGACAACCATACGTGGACCCTTGAAAAACTTCCTGATGGACAACGTGCAATTGGTTGTAAGTGGGTCTACACTGTAAAAACAGACAAGGATGGAAATATTACCCGACATAAAGCCCGACTAGTTGCAAAGGGATATGCCCAGCGAGAAGGAATTGATTATTTTAACACATTTGCACCTGTAGTACGTTATGAATCAGTTAGACCATTGTTGGGCTTGGCTGCAGAAAATGATTTTGAGATTGCTCAATTTGACGTTAAAACCGCATTTCTTTATGGGGAATTGCGTGAGAAAATATATATGGAACAGCCCCGCGGTTTTGAGGATAAAAGGCAACCTAATGCAGTTTGTAAATTAAATAAAAGTTTGTACGGCCTTAAACAATCTCCGCGTTGTTGGAACTCAAAATTTGTACAATTTTTGAAATGCTTTAACTTTAATGCAACTGATGGTGATAATTGTGTGTTTGTTGGCTGCATTGAAGGTGAAGTGTATTTGGCCCTTTATGTAGATGATGGCCTCCTTGTGTCGCCATCAAAAACTGTAATCTTGAAGGTTTTAATCAACCTCGAATGTAAATTCAAAATTACTACTGAAAATGCCAAAATCTTTATTGGACTTGAAATTGAGCGTGATCGGAAAAATCGCACAATCAAAATTGGACAAAAAGCGTACCTTGAAAAAGTACTCAAGAGATTTGGAATGGAGAATGCTAATTCAGTGAGCACACCAGCTGAAAATGGAAAACAGGGGAGAAAAGGGGAGATTTCAGGAGAAGATAACATCAGAAAAAAGATGGAAGCCATACCGTACCGTGAAGCAGTTGGTGCTCTTCTTTTTGCAGCAAGAGTAAGTCGACCTGATATTGAATTTTCAGTGAATAAAGCCAGTCATTTTTTGACAAATTATGGTGTCGAGCAGTGGCAAGCAGTGAAACGTATACTCCGCTATGTAAAAGGGACTTTAGATTACGGTATTGTTTACGGTTATAGTGGGAGTTCTTTAGGGCTAAGTGGTATTACAGATGCAGATTATGCTGGCTGCAGTGATACTCGTAAATCTACGAGTGGATAAGTATTTCTAATGAAGAAAGGTGCAATTTCTTGGTCCACTCAACGACAACCCGTAGTTGCACTTTCGACAACAGAGGCTGAATACGTTGCCCTGGCTCATGGAACAAAAGAAGCGATTTGGCTGCGAAATTTTATTAGTGAATTAGGATTTGTGTTTAAAACAGTACCCATGTGTGTTGAAAATCAGTCTGCCATTAAACTGGCATGTAATAATGAGTACCATAAGAAAACCAAACATATTGATGTCCGTTTTCATTTTGTTCGGGAGGTCAATCAACGAGGTGATATCTCAGTAAAATATGTTGAGTCTAAAAGCCAATTAGCTGATATACAGGGTGATTTCTAACCTCCCTACCTAACTGAAATGGCAGCTAGAGGGGATCAAAATAAACGTTTTTTTCAAATAAAGTTTTGATCTAATTGTAATAATAACAAAGTTATTTAAATTATTTTCGTTTATTGAAAACCGCTGACTAAAATGATCTGGTACTTGATTAGATTAAAATTTAATCTAATCAAGTACACCGATGTCACTTCAGTTTGTCAGAAATTACGTATTAAGTAATTAATTTGTTGTCATTAAGTCATCTGCAATGGTGCATTACAGTAACAATGAATACGTAGACATGATTATGATGTATGGAGCTGCTGAAGGAAACGCTAACCACGCAAGACGTATGTATTTGGAACGATTTCCAAATCGACAAACGCCTTCAAAAAATGCTTTTCTCGGGGTAATTCAACGGACAAGAGAAACTGGGAATGTACAACCCAAACCAGGTCATGGTGGTGGTAGGCCACATCAAATCGAAGTAAATTTAGAAGAAACAATTTTGGATATGGCAGATAACGATCCAACTACAAGTACACGACAAATTGCCCTACAAGTCGAAGTTTCCCAATCCTTTGCTTGGAATACATTACACAGAAATGGTTTATACCCATACCATTTCCAGAGAGTGCAGGGAATTCTTGTAGATGACTATCCGTTAAGGCTGCGGTTTAGTGACTGGTTTTTAGGCAGTTGTAACAGAGACAGAGATTTTCCAACGTACGTATTGGTAACGGATGAATGTTGTTTCACACGAGATGGTGTTCTCAACTTTCACAATTACCACACATGGGCAGTAGAAAATCCACACGCGATCCGCCAAAATTTCAGCATCGTTTTAGCTTAAATCTGTGGGCTGGAATTGTTAATAACACCTTAATTGGGCCTGTTGAACTCCCACCACGCCTTAACGGCGCTTCTTATTTACACTTTTTGCAAGAAACTCTACCACAACTTCTCGAAGATATCCCTTTGGATGTGCGTCACAAAATGTGGTTCATGCATGACGGCTGTCCTGCACATTTTAGTCGTGGTGTACGAGACCATCTCAATACTGCTTTTCCGCAGAGGTGGATTGGTCGGGGCGGCTTTATCTCATGGCCGCCACGTAGTCCCGATCTTAACCCAATCGACTTTTTCTTATGGGGTTACATGAAAGAATTGGTGTATGCCACCGAAGTTGATAACATCGACGAGTTACGTCGTCGTATCAATACCGCTGCTGAGAATTTACAGGTTCCACGGTTATCAGAAAACTGGATTCGTCGTGCGCAATTGTGCGTTCAAATGCAGGGTGAGCATTTCGAACAACATTTGTAGGTTTTGAAGGTTTCGTTAATTAAATTTTCGTTTGCTTTGTCATGTACGTAATTTTAAGTTATCATTATTGTGTGCAACGTGTGCTGTGTGTGCGCGTGTGCTCGGCGGCACTCAATAAGTGGGCGTTAATTTAAGAACTTTATCAGTTTGTTGTAACTTTCTTAATATTAGAATTAGATCAAAACTTTATTTGAAAAAAAACGTTTATTTTGATCCCCTCTAGCTGCCATTTCAGTTTGGTAGGGAGGTTAGAAATCACCCTGTATTTACAAAACCTATTCCGACACAGCAGTTTCAGTTTTTATGTAGCAAAATTGGTGTATTAAGATCCAAATAAGTGGGAGTGTTGGAATTTTATATTTGAATCTGTCTGTATATGTTATTTGTAACTAGCTGTAGTATTTTTTCTTGATATGACCAAAATGGACTGCTAGATCTAAGTAAGGCACGTAGAATAGCAGTTAAGCGTCCATGTTTATTATTCATTCATTTCTCCTTTTTCATGTAAAAGTGTCTATAATAAAACAAAGTTTAACTAAAACATAATAAATCCAACAAATATATATGTATGTATAAAGTACGAATCTTTTATTATGTTATTTATTTTTTTTTAACAGGCTCATCAGCCCTCGACTTCAAAGGCTTCACATGGTTTGGACGAATTACAAATTTTTAGAGGGGGCCAGACAGGCCGGGGCCTTACTTGTGGTTGCTAATTTACAAAATACAGCTTTCAAATATTATACACTTGAAGGCGAATCGTCTAAAAAATCAGGAAATTTAATACTGTAGCCCGTAGCCTTAGTTTTAACTTTAAACCAGTAACTGAAACTGACAACCCACTTGCATGGCTGGAGGTATGAGTAAAAGATTTTTTTATTATTTTTAAATGGTCGCAATTAGCGGACGTAGCTGTTGTGCAACTGTTGCAAAAACCTAGCGGAAACGTCCGGTGACACATGCGCTACAAACTCAACATGTTTGGGAGCGGTCGCCATTTTTCGGAGCGGTTTTAATTTGTGCTAGGTATCGGTAGCGAAGTGAGCAGAGCGAATTAAAATAAGAAATGAGCATTGAACTTGTTTTTGAGGATGATGAATTGGAGCAAGAGTTACTACTGGAAAGTGGTGGTGAGTATAAAATACCAGTAAGTATGATAGTATGCAATACAAGAAGTAGGTAGTTAGTTAAAAATATAGGCTATGTTGTACTCTTATTTACATGATTATTGTATTATTATTATTCATACATCTTTATTTTTTCAGGGCCCCTGGGGGAACCTTTAAAGGAAAATACCTTAATTAACCAAACCAGGAATCAAGGTATGTACCCTATGTACTTTCTCAAAGAAACTTTCATCGTTTTGAAAAAAAATTATATTTTCCTTTTTAAATTTGTTACGAATGTTTTTTTCTATTGATGATACTGAAAATTTGGATATGAATAATTTTGTTAATTTTTTGCAGTTCAACCTTTTGCGTGGGACAAGCAAACAACACAATTATTAGTTGAAAGGATGCCTTTAGAGATTCCAAAGTTAAAAAAAAGCTATGGGCTCAAATTAAGAATGTATTTATCGCAAAGGGATATAACGTAACTGAGGAGATTTTAGACAGAAAATGGAGAAAGTTGAAAAAGACATACACAGGCATCAAAGACAATATTAGGAATACAGGGAGGGGTAGAATCCACTGGAAATATTATCACCAGTTTGATGATATATATATAGGGACGATAAAACTATAAATCTACCTCAGACGACTGTATCAGCGTCATCAGCTTCGGTGTCTGTAATCCAGAAATGCCCAATAAATGTGGAGCCCCTGAAGGAAAAGGAAGTTACTTCATCCACTCTGTATGTTAAGTTTTAGCTTTTGTCAATATTTTTCTTATATTTATCAGTATAAAAATAGGTGGTTTATAACAACATGTATTTTCAGAAGTTCTGAAAAAATGAATTCGAAGAGCGGAATGTTCTATTTAAGACGGAAGCTAGCTGATATCGAGGAAGCACGTGTTGAAGAAATTAGGCTTCTAAGGAACGCATTGGAGAGGAACAACGAGATACAGGGAGAAAGAAACAAAATTTTGAGAGAACTTTGTGAGGGACAAAGAACAATAAATGAACTTTTATAAGTATTTAAATAAATTTTATTATAAAAGCATATTTGCTATTTGGTCTCTCTTGTCATTTCCACCCTCGTCTGCAATGTCTACTTCCAGGTTTGGTACTGGTAGATCTTCTCCTATTATCTCTTCTATTTCTTCTTCTATTGGTTCATTTAAAATTAAAAAATTGTGAAGAACACAAGCAGCACTAATGATTTCAGTTCCAAAATCTGGATCCCCTATATCTAAATATTTTAAGCGTCTAAATTTGCCCTTCAAACGCCCAAATGCTCTTTCAATTATTGAACGAATGGAGCTCATTTTATAATTATAACTATTTTGGATGTCAGTCAAATGACCATTGTCTCTATATGGTGTTAATAGATTTCTCATTAGTGGGTATGCAGAATCTCCTAGCAAATGTAAATCTCTTGGTAATAAGGGGTTATTTTGATTAATTATTTTTTGATAAATGTCGCTGGATCTAAACACTCTCGCATCATGGACTCTTCCTGGAATCCCAATATATACATCAATAAATAGCATTTGATGGTCACACACACCCGGAAATACAAGACATTCAATTTATAACACTTTATAAACTCTTTAATAATTAGATAAACAGAAAACTAATTTCAATACTGTCACGCCAATGAGACTCGAAGCAGAATTTTAATGAAATTGAAAAAAAAAACTAATATACCTTGTAAGATTATTGAATGGAATTCTTTTCTATTGTAATAATCATTAGCATTGTTTTTTGGCTGTTTTATTGGGATGTGAGAACCATCAATAGCTCCTACAACACCTGGAAATCCATGGGATCTTTCTTGAAATACCTAAAATATACTTTTTAAATACATTTTCTGTTATTGCAATCCAATAAAACTAACGTTAATTGCATTTTGATGATTTATTGGCCAAGATATTAACTGGGCCATCATTTGTCCAATGATGTTCACAACTTCTTTAAAAACCATATGAGCAGTACTTCTTGCTAATCCAAATCTATCTCCAGCTGCCAAAAATGACTCGGGCTTAGCAAGTACGCATATAGTAAATAATACTTTTTTTTCAAAAGGTATTATCGAATGTCTCACAGCTCTGATGTTTGCTAGATCTTGCAATAGATTCTAAAATAGAATTATGGTTATACATATTTCATACATGAACAATATCTTACCTCAAATGTAGGCCTCCTCATTCGAAAATGTTCTAAGAATAAGTTTCCTTCATAACTCTGTATAGTAACTTCATAATAATTTTGATTTCGTGGTATCAAACGTCTACCACCTTCGTTATCCTCAAATAATCCAATTGGTTCTGCTAATTCCAAAGCCATTTGGCCAAGCATATTTATATTTAAATTATTCTCCATAATTTCATTTTGAATTATAATATCCATTTTTAAATTAGGTACCACCTTATAACATTATAACACTCACAAAACACCAAAAGATTACTCCAAAGAAACACTTTGGATAATCATAAACAAATAAAATAACCTCTAAAACTATGACACCTGTCAAAAACGAAAAACGGCTTGACCGCGAACGTTCAACACGTTCCTAACCGCGACCGTTACGGATAGGTAGCAGTAGCGCTTTGCGCTACGTCCGCTGAATGCGACCAATGTTTCTTTTTTTCCTATTTAAATTCAGTAATTAGATCACAAAATTCTTATATTGAGGTTTTACTTTTTATTTTTATGTGTGTAATTAATTTCAGCTATATTTTAATATTCGTGATGTTCTTTACAGGCTGCTTTTGAGGAGTTGCGTCAATATGTGTTGCGTGATGCTGAAGCATCTGATCGTGTGGGGATGGTACTACGAAGCCATAATTATCCAGAAAAGCCAATGGGTATATTGTAGTAGCTCCGACGACACGCCGCTGGCAAGCGCACGGCACGACGGGAAAGAAACGAGAGAGCCGCGTTCGAGGCGAGAGACGTGATCTAGACGTGAAAGATGAATGACGCTTTACACCTTTGGTTATATTTTGTACTCAACCACTTTCTTATGTTTTGAAATAAATAAATATATCCAAGTGTTTTGTGCCCTTCTTACTACAGCTCAGAAGTGCGATAGTGAAACCACGAACCTACAAAACCGTAAGTTTTTCCGATTTAATAATGAGTGATTCCGAAAACGAGTATTTATCGCGCGAAGCTACGCCAGCAGCACATGCCGGTAGCGACTCCCTTCGCCCCGAAAGATCCTCAAACTTCGTAAATCCACCCGTTATGACCCAATCACACTCCCCTTCGACTTCGGGAGATAATCCGTCGCCGCATATTATGAATTCACCTACACAAACCTGTACGTCCGCCATTAATCCCATAATGCACGCTATGCAGCTACAGATGACTCAACCCGCGACGTCATCATCAACGCATAGCATTCCACTACCGCGACCAGTGGCGGCACAAACAAATTTAAATGCCTACGATCAGTATCAAATGCGCGTCCCGAATTACACGTCTTTTGTACCTCAATGGCAACCGCCCTTACAGGTATCAAATTACGTTCCACCCCAAGCCGCGTCCTACAACTGCCCGCAACTGTCACCTCAGTCGATGGCAGATACGATTTTAGGATTACAGCAGCAAATTGCAATGCTACAAGTGCAGATGTCAAATCAAACGCCTTTGACACCCCCTTGCATTCAAAACCAAAGATTTTCACCTGACATTAAAAATGAAATATTAGAATATGATCCGGACAGCAACAATGTTACCGCCGAACAGTTCATCGAGTTAGCCGAAAATGTACGTTCGATCTACGGTCTCGACGATCGAAGCTTAGTAATTCACGTCAAATCGAAATTACTCGGTGCTGCAAAATTATGGAGAGTCCGAACCGAACGTATACAATTGGCAACATTTTAAAAACAGTGTCCTTAATAATTTCGCGACCCATGCGCATTCCATAGACGTGCATCGCAGGCTGCGAGATCGGAAACAAAATTATAATGAATCCCTTCGAACTTACGTATTTACCATGAAAGCCATTGCCATTCAAAATATCGATGAATATAGCCTAGTAAATTACATAATTCGAGGACTACGAGATCACGAACTAGCTAAACAATTCTACACTAATCCGCCGTGTACTACGACTGATTTTCTCAACAAGGCCGATGCCTACTACTCTTTCGAGAAACACCCCAAATCATTTTTGGCAAAAGAGAAGGAACAAAAAATCCCGTGCATTGCGAATACGGAAAAAGGAAAATCGGGTCCGCCAAAGTTTACATCCGACCCAGTAAAAAAGCAAAACCCGGCTCCTGGTTCTACTTCGACATTCAAGTCGAGCGATAAAGCGATTTGTCCTCTCTGCACCGAAGGTGTGCATCGCATGAAAGACTGTCCCAAAGTCGAATGCTTTAAGTGTCGCTCCAAAGGGCATTTAGCGAGAGATTGCTCAAGGAGTACGACAGAAACCGACTCGAATAAACGAGCGCTAGTTATCGAAACGAGTCGTGACGATATGATATATCGAAATATCGAAATAGGTTCAGATACTGAACAACAAGCACAAGTTGCGAGCTCTCCCCATGACTTACAAATCAACCCCGATCTTAATGACGATGATCGCTGCCAACTCGCGAAGCTGGTATACGAAACCATTGCGGACCAACGGGATCCAATGAAAATCCCAGGTTTTGAAATGGACACCAAGCTCACGTCAAACGAACCTGTCGTTTTTCGTCCTCGCAAGTTATCTAGACCAGAACAAGAATGTATCGAAAGCACCGTAAACGAGCTACTAACAAAAGGAATCATCAGACCGAGTAAATCCGATTACGCGAATCCAGTTGTTCTAGTAGACAAAAAGAACGGTGAGAAGAGGCTGTGTGTTGACTATAGGGCCGTAAATAAGATCACGCTCAAGGACAAATTTCCCTTACCGCTGATCAACGACCAAATCGACTCCCTTAATTCACACAGGTACTTTACGACACTAGATCTCCGAAATGGATTCTTCCATGTACCTGTCAACGAGGATTCAAAGAGGTACACCGCTTTCGTAACGCATAATGGACTGTTTGAATACAACTTCATGCCCTTCGGATTAGCCAATAGTCTGGCCGTATTCATGAGATACATTCATCGGATATTCGAACGGCTATTAAGAGAACGCAAGATCCTTGTATACATGGACGACTTGACACACTCCACGGGGGGTGTTCAATATTTATTTGTTATGCAACGGGAGCTCTTTGAGAATGCCCAGGGTTCAATGAGACTCGCAACACCAATAAACCTGTTATAATTATTTATTATCTTTACATATACAATGTATAGTTTAAAACTAAGGTATTTGATTGAATTTATTGTAAACAATACAATTAGTGTGTATAAAAAAATAAATCTACTACGCCACTGCTCGGCACAACGGTTAGCTCCGCCACTGACCAGAACTGGTACCCCTGATCGGTTGACAGTTGGTACTGAGTCGGACAGGCGCAATAGACTGGCTGTCAACCCAAAATGGCTGTATTTTCTGTAAATAGAACGAATTATCCACCCAAAGGTGGTTGCGGTTAATTTTTGGAGAAGGATCTGTTGTATACGGAAATTCGGATAATAATTGAAACCAGGAAGGATGACTAGGATCAATACTGTACGGTAAATAACAAATAAATGGTTAATAACGGGGGGGCTTGAGGTCAAACACCTCGATTATATGAATTTACTAATTAATGTCTTCACAGAAGTACCCTAATGCTATACTTCGAAAACAATAAAGCGGAGGAGCTCAAGGCCTACGTTAATTGAATTTAAATGGAGCTTGTACTGGAATAAACTCACATGTGCACACACACTAGTGACAAGCTTTGAAAGTCAAAAATTTGTTTTATACTCGGTTATTGCGATTATAGTGGTTTCAAACGGGCTAAATAACGGGAAACCTGAACGGGATTAAAGGAAACAATAAGTGAAATCCTTTTTAACTCAACAAACGGTTTTACAACGGAATGGCGGGTATCGTAACTTGACTTTGTTAAAACGGAGAGGTTTTAAACGGTAACCAGTAAGTAAATGTTCTCGTTACGCTTTATACCAAATACACACTGGCTCAAGTAAATGTGCCTATTGCAGTATAGGGTTAAACTTTTCACGAGCACAATTCAGCTAACTGGAAACCGCCTCAAAATAAGATATTCCGTTCCAGCTTGCGCTGGCACGTGCAATCTTCACGGACTCAAAATTACTAATCGGGGCAACCAACTACGTTGTCTTTAAAGAAGCGATCCAACTTACCGTTGGAATCGAAGCCTCTCTAAATCAACGTTTAGACACGGAGGGTTGAAATCTAAAACAAAACCACTATAAATCGCACTACACAGGTACTTACGCAAATTGAATTAAACTGAAGTAAAACACTGATTTTACTCCAGTATTTAAACTCGGGCAAAATACAAATACTCAAGCTGGTTGATTTACAGGAAATCACGGAATTTCGGAAACGGTAAATGGCAAACGGTAAAGGTTAAACGGTTAACGGGAAAGCTAAAGGTTTAAAGGTTCAAGTGCTAAGACTCGAGTTTTTTTATTAAAGCGAGGTCCGGCCATTTTATACGGTTCTCCCTGGTTCGTCCCCACCAAATAGGAAGGAGGTTGACGGCGCGGCTACGGATTTTCGTTGCACAGCATTTACAACACCAAAATGTCGGATACGAAGGACGTCCAAAAAGTTTGGTGCTTAAATAAAATGCTGCAACGTTACATTCCTCCATCCCTCGGGGGTAACAGGAAAACTAGGCACCATGGAACGTTGCTGGGTTGGACGGGTGTCGGACTTTCGGTTGGCCATGGAACGCTGCCGGGGTAAATCTCTATGCGGAGGGACTGGATTGAAGAGCATCTCGGGGGGCAGTACTAGGGGAAACTGTTAGCGTAGCTAACTGATCCTTCCTAATCCTTATAAAGGAAGTCTTGTCGAGGAACACTCGAATCCTCTTCTTTCTGGGTCCCCGTCGGTTGGGCTTCTTTTTGGTCACCCTTGACCCAAGAACTTCGGGGTTGGGGTCGACAGTGACGGGATCAGGCACTTGGACGGCGACGACCTCTGCTGGTTGATGTCGAACGATCCCCAGAGACTCCATGATAGACTGGACCTTGGCCGAAGGGATCGATACCTTCACCGACTTCACGGATTCCGGGATAGAAGTGGCGTTGGTCTCCATATCCATAGGCGGAGGAGTGCCTGGGGTCAAAGGGTGTCTCAGCATATCTGGGGTTCGGGGTGACGGCGTAAAATAGAGTGAAGTCGTTGTCGGGACAGGCGGCGGAGTTACAGGTGAGTCCCCGAATAACTGTTTCATTTTTTCCGCTAATCTTCCTTCTCTTCCAGGAGTCATAGGCTGTAGGTATGCAGCGTACACTGGTGAATACGCGGCGTTCTGGGGGGACGGTATATGTATGGTTGGAGCCCCAATTCCTCCCAGGGACACTTGAGCCAGGACACCTTCCTTGGCAGGGATGTTAGGCGGCGGTGGTAGGTATTGCTGCGGCACCCATGGACGGATCTTGGACCGGGATCTCTTCACTTTCGAAAGTTTTCTTGGAGCCATCTTGCTTCTATCGTAAGTGACAGTAAACTGGCTCTTCCAGTGGCCGGCCTCACCACAACGCCAACATCCCTGGACTCGGGTTGGGGTAGCTGGTGACTGGCTGGTCTGTTGCGGGTTACGGAATTCTGCTACCTTGACTTCCTTGGGATCGGGTATCGGAGCTGACGGTTTCTCCCTAGGAAGTATTGGTCGGGGAACGGGAACCTCCTTCGTCTGCTGTAGGGCCGCCATTTTAGGCGATGGTTTTCCACGGTTCTTGCTTCCAGTGTATGCGGTTTCGGACACAAACACGTGTGCAGGAGGCGGCGGTGGACGAAACACTGCTGATTCCAACTTCAGAGTCTCGAACTCAACGGCCATCTGGAGTAATTCAGGTAGGACCTGAAAATCTCTACGACGTACGTATAACTTATATTCCGGCCGTAGGTTTTCGAAGATCCTTTCCAGCTGGGCAGCCCTGGAGAATTGACCATGCCGGCGCATCAGCGTTTGGATGGCTGTGGTGAATTCAGCTGCAGTCTCGTACTCACCCTGGGTTCGGTTTCTAATCTCTTCTTCCAGCTTCCACTGGAATCGGGCTGGTAAGTACTGGGTACGAAAATGGTCATGGAAGGCTTTCCAATTTCTCCAGTCCTCCTTATTATTGCGGTACCATAATAACGCCTTTCCCCGCAACAGTTCGGGCAGTACCTGTAGCAGCTGGTCTTTCGGAAACCGGTAGCACTCGGTTAATTCGTCGATCCTTTCTAAGAATGAAATGGGGTCGCTTTCCCCATCGAAATGGACTCCCCATTTCCGGACAGCATCACATATTTGCGGAATGACTAACGGTGCGGGTTGAACTGGTGTTTCAGGCGGAACCGGCAGGTACTTTTCTGAAACCTCATCTTTACGACCCTTCAAGTGACGAGATAGCCTTGCCCTCTGCTCCTCGATTTTTCCACCTGTTTCCAGGCCTTGCTTCCTTAACTCGACGGCGAGCGCTTCTTTGTCCAGCCGATACAGGGAAGTAGCGGTCACGGGTTCACCTCCCACAGCTCCTTCAGTGTCGGACATCTTGGACTGGTTGGTAACTACCTAGTAATAATGCCTAAATCTAATTAATAATGGTTACAGGTTACTGGAACGGCTTCTACTGGACCTAGTGCTGGAATATGCTCGATAACCTCTGGAAATTCTCAATTCAAATCCCTGCGCCGGGCGCCATGACACACTCCACGGGGGGTGTTCAATATTTATTTGTTATGCAACGGGAGCTCTTTGAGAATGCCCAGGGTTCAATGAGACTCGCAACACCAATAAACCTGTTATAATTATTTATTATCTTTACATATACAATGTATAGTTTAAAACTAAGGTATTTGATTGAATTTATTGTAAACAATACAATTAGTGTGTATAAAAAAATAAATCTACTACGCCACTGCTCGGCACAACGGTTAGCTCCGCCACTGACCAGAACTGGTACCCCTGATCGGTTGACAGTTGGTACTGAGTCGGACAGGCGCAATAGACTGGCTGTCAACCCAAAATGGCTGTATTTTCTGTAAATAGAACGAATTATCCACCCAAAGGTGGTTGCGGTTAATTTTTGGAGAAGGATCTGTTGTATACGGAAATTCGGATAATAATTGAAACCAGGAAGGATGACTAGGATCAATACTGTACGGTAAATAACAAATAAATGGTTAATAACGGGGGGGCTTGAGGTCAAACACCTCGATTATATGAATTTACTAATTAATGTCTTCACAGAAGTACCCTAATGCTATACTTCGAAAACAATAAAGCGGAGGAGCTCAAGGCCTACGTTAATTGAATTTAAATGGAGCTTGTACTGGAATAAACTCACATGTGCACACACACTAGTGACAAGCTTTGAAAGTCAAAAATTTGTTTTATACTCGGTTATTGCGATTATAGTGGTTTCAAACGGGCTAAATAACGGGAAACCTGAACGGGATTAAAGGAAACAATAAGTGAAATCCTTTTTAACTCAACAAACGGTTTTACAACGGAATGGCAGGTATCGTAACTTGACTTTGTTAAAACGGAGAGGTTTTAAACGGTAACCAGTAAGTAAATGTTCTCGTTACGCTTTATACCAAATACACACTGGCTCAAGTAAATGTGCCTATTGCAGTATAGGGTTAAACTTTTCACGAGCACAATTCAGCTAACTGGAAACCGCCTCAAAATAAGATATTCCGTTCCAGCTTGCGCTGGCACGTGCAATCTTCACGGACTCAAAATTACTAATCGGGGCAACCAACTACGTTGTCTTTAAAGAAGCGATCCAACTTACCGTTGGAATCGAAGCCTCTCTAAATCAACGTTTAGACACGGAGGGTTGAAATCTAAAACAAAACCACTATAAATCGCACTACACAGGTACTTACGCAAATTGAATTAAACTGAAGTAAAACACTGATTTTACTCCAGTATTTAAACTCGGGCAAAATACAAATACTCAAGCTGGTTGATTTACAGGAAATCACGGAATTTCGGAAACGGTAAATGGCAAACGGTAAAGGTTAAACGGTTAACGGGAAAGCTAAAGGTTTAAAGGTTCAAGTGCTAAGACTCGAGTTTTAAGGCTCAAGTGCTAAGACACAAGTTCCCTTATTAAAGCGAGGTCCGGCCATTTTATACGGTTCTCCCTGGTTCGTCCCCACCAAATAGGAAGGAGGTTGACGGCGCGGCTACGGATTTTCGTTGCACAGCATTTACAACACCAAAATGTCGGATACGAAGGACGTCCAAAAAGTTTGGTGCTTAAATAAAATGCTGCAACGTTACAAAGTGTTTGAAGAACAACAAAATAAAGTACCTAAAGAACCTGTTGTGGTGTTTCAAGAAAATGTTTTATTTGAAGAATTGGAAGACCATGAACAGTTCGAAGGATCAATTGAAAAAGAACGGGAACAAGATACAGGTAGAAGAACAGTAAAATAGATAAATTAATTGTTATTATATACCTATTTTTTTTTAAATAAATTCCAGATATTAATGATAATGCAGGTAAGGAGTTTTTTGATGCCGCAGCTCCAATCACATATACTGATCCCGGTGAATGGCCAGATATTATTTGTGAGAAGTTCATAGAATTGTGCCTGAATGTTGATACTAAATCGTTCCAAAACAAGGATGGTTCCTTTGAAAAATCTACTAGAGAAATCCGTGGCAAAAATCGGAAATGTACAGCATCCCTATTTGTGAAAATTTTACCAAATGGTGAAAAAATTCAGCGCCAGTGGCTTCTATACTCTCCATCAACAGGAGATGTATATTGCTTCGGGTGCAAGTTATTCGACCATACTCACAGTAGCCCGTTTTCAACAAAAGGCTTCTCCAATTGGCAAAAAGGTAGTGAAAAAATTTCTAATCATGAAAATGGACTAATGCATAGAAAATGCATGCAGAAGTTAATTTCTAGATCTACTTGTAGTAGCCGCATAGACACAGCTATTGTGACCGAATATAAAAAACAAGAAGAATATTGGTGTAATGCATTTAAGAGAATAGTGGTTGTTGTAAAGTATTTGGGAGAGAGAGGCTTGCCCTTTCGTGGAGACAATGAACGTTTTGGTTCTCCAACAAACGGAAATTATCTTGGTATTTTAGAAGTCATTGCAAAATTCGACCCATTTCTACAAAATCATATTGAATTGTATGGTAACAAGGGAACAGGAAATGTGTCTTATATGTCAAAGACAATATATGAAGAATTTATTAATTTAATTGGTTCACAAGTACTCAATAAAATAATTATCCAAATCAAACAGGCAATATATTTCTCTCTTATTGTAGACTCCACTCCAGATTTGGCTCACGTGGATCAATTGTCTATAATATTTCGGTATTGTTACAACGGCGAAGTTGTAGAACGGTTTATAGGATTCACACCAATATATAGCCATACAGGAATATCTTTAGCGGAAACAGTCTTCCAGATTCTGAATCAGCATAATTTGGACATAAAAAATTGCCGCGGCCAGTCATATGATAATGCCAGCAATATGTCAGGTGCTTACAATGGCCTACAGGCGCATATCAAAGCTAAAAATCCGAAAGCATTTTATGTACCTTGTTCAGCCCATTCATTAAATTTAGTGGGTGAATGTGCCGTCGACGAAAGCGAAGAATCTGTAAAGTTTTTTATGTTCTTGCAGAATCTATATGCATTTTTTGCAAACTCCAATCATAGATGGAAAATTTTGACAGATTTCATTGGAAAACATAGTAAATCAGTTAAATCACTTAGCACTACCAGATGGTCATGTCGAGAAGCTGCTACTAATGCTCTTCTTAACAGTTACAGTAACATTTATATGGCACTGCTGTACATTTCCACGGATAACATGGAAAAAAAGACACAATAGTGGTTGCCAAAGGCATAATGGCCCAAATGACTAAAAAAGAAACGCGTATTCTAGTCATTTTTTGGAATCGCATTCTCAGGCACTTTGGTGCAGCAAGTAAGTGTCTTCAACAACCTGGACTTGACCTGATAACCGGAAAAAATATTTTAACTAGTCTTGTAGATACCATATCTGCTTATCGTGATCAGTACAAGAACTTTGAGGAGGAAGCAATGGAAAAATTGTGCCATGAAGATTTTGTAGGAACTTTTTCAGGTGAAAGAAGCAAGCGCTGCAAGAAGTTTCCAGATGGAAAAACTGCCACACGTAGTGTTGAAGAAGAATTTAGAATTGGCGTTTTTATCGTTTCTATTGAGAAAATTGTGAGTGAGTTGAGAAAAAGGGCATCTTCATACAGCCAAATAGCAGATCTTTTCAACTTTTTTTACAATATATCTGATAAAAAAATTGAAGATATTGAAGAAAGTGCTATACAACTGCAAGACACATATCCAGATGATATTGACATAAATTTTAAAAACGAGGTGTTGTTTTTCAGTAATTTTATTAAAGATAATAGTGACATTAAACAGATTCCGACGGAGTATTATAAATACATTACGAAGAAAGATCTATATCATTTATTTCCCAATGTTTATACAGCGCTCAAAATATATTTGTCGATGCCAATTTCAAACTGTGAATCAGAGAGATCGTTCTCGAAATTAGCATTTATTAAAAATAAATATAGGACAACGATGGGCGAAGACCGTCTTTCGTCTTTAGCTTTGATGTCTATAGAAAGCACCATATTGGCTGACATCAGCTTCGAGGACATTATAAAACAATTTGTGTCTGAAAAATTAAGAAAAAAACATTTTTGAATCTTGTTCATAAAAATATACAAAAATAAATATTTTTTTATTTTTATTTGTTTTATATGCTTTTATTTATTTATAAACTCCTATTAATTGCTCTTTATAATTTTCGAAAAAAAAAAAAAATAATACCCAAACCTATTTTTCGGAGAAAATATTTTTGTATTGAGATTTTCTAACTTTTCATTAGAGCGCTTGACCTTCAAAATTTGAAAAATTTTCGCCTGCGGCGCTAATCCCTGGGGGGTGTTCCACACCCACACCCCCCAGACCCCCCGGGGTTTGGGCTAACGCCGCACGTTACCTGCTTTAAAAAGGCCCCTCGACAAATCGTGCACCCCGGCCCCAAGATACCTTAATCCGGCCATGATTTAAACATGTGCATCTGTTTAATATTTGTGTTGATTAACCCTTCAGTAGGCGCAGCCGGTCTAGGACACCGGGCGGGGTTAAGAAACGACGTATCGGAAATAATCGGGAGAGCCCGGTATTGTGCGTCCGTGTACCTTCCCGTTTTATGGTCAGTTACTCAGTTCTTGTCGCGGAGCGCAGTACTTTAGAAAACGGCAGAGCAAATTGAAAACCCGGTGCAGGACACCATGTGCGCCCACTGAGGTAATATAAGAAATATATTTAAAAGGTTTTAAATTATAGAATTTGTTGTTATTTTAGGTATTGTAATTCAAATTCAAAATGAACTACAACTACGAAAGAGATCAGCAGCGATTGTTGCGACTTTTTGAAGAAGTCCAGACAGAAGAAGAATTTGATGATGAGGAGGAAACAACCGAAAACGATGTTGTAGAAGAGAGATCTGAAGATAGCGATTCAGAAGAAGAAATCGAGGAGAACGAAAGTGAGCAAACCGGAAATACTATTGGACCTCATTTCATAGGGAAAGATAAAATTACCAAATGGGCCAAGCATGTACCTCCTAAAAACGTCAGAACTCGTAGAGAGAATATAGTAATGCAGCTACCAGGTCCAGAAGTTAATGTGAAGAATAAATCTAAAATTGATGATATTTGGGGTTCTCTATTCGATCCAAACATGCTACAAATAATTGTTGATGAGACAAACAAAAAAATTGATTCAGAAAGTTCACATTTTGTTCGCGAGAGAGATATTTTGCCAACCAATATTGACGAAATTCGAGCCCTAATTGGATTATTATATCTTGCAGGTGTTAGGAAAGCAAGTCATTTGAATACTACTGACTTATGGAACACAGATGGGACTGGCATAGAACTTTTCCGATTAACAATGAACGAGAGAAGATTCAAAGTTTTACTAAGATATATTCGCTTCGACGACATACATGCTAGAACTGAGAGATCTATTTTAGACAAACTAGCTCCAATTAGAACTATACTGACAAAATGGAATGAAAATCAAAAGAACAGTTTCTCTCATTCTCAATTTGTTACTGTTGATGAAAAACTGGAAGCCTTCAGAGGCAGATGTTCTTTCCGCCAGTACATCCCAAGTAAACCTAATAGATATGGTTTGAAAATATTCGCTACTTGTGATGCGAAATTATTTTACACTAGTCATATGGAAGTTTATGTTGGGACACAACCAGCGGGCCCTTTCAGTATAGACAACAGTACCAAAGCTATAACTGAAAGAGCCTGTCAGCACCTTTATAATTCGAACAGAAATGTCACAACAGACAACTGGTACACTAGCGCTGCACTCGGTATAGAACTAAAACGAAATGGTCTAACCTTAGTTGGAACTATAAAGGGCAGAAGAAAGGAAATACCCGATATTTTCAACCAAGCTCAAAGTAGGCCAATTGGATCTAGTGTATTTGCTTTTGGCTGCGGAGGAACCTTAGTGTCATATAAACCGAAAAAAAAAATAAAAATGTTATATTGTACTCAACCATGCATCACGGCGATGATGTTGTTGAGGAATCTGGTAAACCAGAAATAATATTACAGTATAATTCAACGAAAAGTGGTGTCGATACTGTGGACAAATTGTGTGCACAGTACAATGTAGCACGTTGTTCCAGAAGATGGCCCATGGTGATTTTTTATAGTTTGTTGAATGTTACAGGGATAAACGCGTTCGTTATTTATAACTGTAACAATGTTAATTCAACAACACCAAGACGACAAATGGTAACAGAACTAGTTTTTGCTTTGACGTACAACCATCAAAAAAATAGATATCTGAATCGACATATCCCAGCAACTATTAGAATGCGACTGAAAGAACTGTGTAATCTGCAAGATCCGCAAGAGAATGAACCAGCTCAGAGAAATCCAGGGCAAACTGGAAGATGTGGTGACTGTAATTGGAGAAAAAACCGAAAAACTAAATATTGTTGTGAACTATGTGCTAAATTTTTGTGTTTAGAGCATGTGAAGCCTTTATGTGCAAATTGCTACGATTCTCATCGCTGATTTTTGTACCTCTTTTCTATGTTCCGGGTACGTCTATGTATGGTAATTTTATTACTGGTTTTAATTTTTTTAGGGCTTTGAGTATATTGAAGAATAACTTTGAGGTCGAATGTATCAGAATATTTTTTAGTTATTGTTTTGTAATCGAACAAAAAAAAAATATAACCGTATTTGTGTAGTTTTTTCAGCCCCCTGATTGAAAATAATGTAAAAGGGATGTTGTCAAGCAAATGTCATATAATTGTAATAAAATGTCCAAAAAACTTATAGTTTGAACAAAACACTTATTAGTTGTCTCTCAAGTCTATTTTTTTTAACCGGTCTCGTACACCGTGTGCGCCCACTAATGAACAAGTTCAACCTGCGCCTAGCGAAGGGTTAATGGTGATCTGCAGATGTGCCATTTTGTATTCTACCGGATGCTTCAAACAAAGTGCCGGTGCCCCATATATAGTGATGTGTTCAGTGAAAAGTTTCAAGCTGTGTTGAGGCCGGCCGTACCGTCACCATCTAATTCTACACGGAGAAAAAAGTTATTGTTGGAATTACACATTGTGAAATGTTGTAATTTTGTTGTAAACTCAAATACAAGTTTGGCTATGGTGTCCAAAAATTAATGTAATTTCACGTTGTCGTATTGTTATTAATATCTGTCAATTGGTGTAACAGTATTGTTTTTAATTTCATATTTTTACTGCTGCAGTTACATTATTTCATTGTAAATGTAACAATCAGCTGATTGAGAATTGTGAAAGCTCTTACAAACTTTTGGTGTAAACCGTTTGCGGTTAAAGTTTACACAAACGCGTAAGATAATCCACAACAATATGTAAAACGGTAACTTTCATGTTTAAGAATCTACGACAGTATTTTGTCTTTCGTATACATAAACGTATGTAAACCATTCATGAAATTGTGTTTTCGAGCCCACTAAAAATGGATACCTCTGTTACAACAATTTTTGTAACTGGTACAGCATTTTGTAGTTTCTGTTTACACAAATGTAGTTGCCCCACGGGAAGACGAGGATATTTGATTAGAATCTAGGTAAAAAAAGCCCCGGAAAAAAAGCCCTGGAAAAAAGCCCCCGAAAATAAAGCCCCGGAAAAAAAATACCCTGGAAAAAAAGCCCCCGGAAGAAAAGTCCCCGTGTAATTGGTTAGTGCCCAGATTCCAAGGGTTGGGGAAGCACTATATTTACTGCAGTTATTTCTAATAAGTTTCATTTTCCATCATGGAGTTGATCACTTCAAACAAAGGAGGCGTCAAAACATGCTTAAGTGGCTATATGTACGTAAAACAAAAAGAATGCAACGACTTCATCCGTTGGAGATGTACTAAAAGTACTTCGTACAAGGTGAGTTATAATATTTATTGCTAAGAATTAAGAAATAATTTCAATACTTTTATTGAATCGGTTTTCCTGATACAAAAATATTCTTAAAAAATCAAAAATTGTAAATTTAGTGGGAACGAATATTGGAGGAATCTTTTATAGTGATACCTTTATATTTTTTAGTGTAAAGCCATTTTAACGACTTCATTAGAGAAAACGAATCCTGCTATTAGAAGTGAACATAATCATCCAGCCGACGAATCAGGAGTAAAAGCTACGAAGTCCATACAGCACATAAAGCAGCGAGCTAAAGACACCCTTGCAAATCCGATGCAAATTTTTGCAGAAGGTGTTATACCACTGGAAAACGAGGTAAAAGCCAGAATGCGGAGGATACTGTTAAAAGAACTTTAAGAAACCAGCGATCGAAAACCCTACCTTCAATTCCTGACACCTTACAACAGCTGGTTATAGAAG
>JABXWE010102790.1:0-43603 GCA_014611495.1 Limonius californicus | reverse complement strand
ATGTTGTCAAGCAAATGTCATATAATTGTAATAAAATGTCCAAAAAACTTATAGTTTGAACAAAACACTTATTAGTTGTCTCTCAAGTCTATTTTTTTTAACCGGTCTCGTACACCGTGTGCGCCCACTAATGAACAAGTTCAACCTGCGCCTAGCGAAGGGTTAATGGTGATCTGCAGATGTGCCATTTTGTATTCTACCGGATGCTTCAAACAAAGTGCCGGTGCCCCATATATAGTGATGTGTTCAGTGAAAAGTTTCAAGCTGTGTTGAGGCCGGCCGTACCGTCACCATCTAATTCTACACGGAGAAAAAAGTTATTGTTGGAATTACACATTGTGAAATGTTGTAATTTTGTTGTAAACTCAAATACAAGTTTGGCTATGGTGTCCAAAAATTAATGTAATTTCACGTTGTCGTATTGTTATTAATATCTGTCAATTGGTGTAACAGTATTGTTTTTAATTTCATATTTTTACTGCTGCAGTTACATTATTTCATTGTAAATGTAACAATCAGCTGATTGAGAATTGTGAAAGCTCTTACAAACTTTTGGTGTAAACCGTTTGCGGTTAAAGTTTACACAAACGCGTAAGATAATCCACAACAATATGTAAAACGGTAACTTTCATGTTTAAGAATCTACGACAGTATTTTGTCTTTCGTATACATAAACGTATGTAAACCATTCATGAAATTGTGTTTTCGAGCCCACTAAAAATGGATACCTCTGTTACAACAATTTTTGTAACTGGTACAGCATTTTGTAGTTTCTGTTTACACAAATGTAGTTGCCCCACGGGAAGACGAGGATATTTGATTAGAATCTAGGTAAAAAAAGCCCCGGAAAAAAAAGCCCTGGAAAAAAGCCCCCGAAAATAAAGCCCCGGAAAAAAAATACCCTGGAAAAAAAGCCCCCGGAAGAAAAGTCCCCGTGTAATTGGTTAGTGCCCAGATTCCAAGGGTTGGGGAAGCACTATATTTACTGCAGTTATTTCTAATAAGTTTCATTTTCCATCATGGAGTTGATCACTTCAAACAAAGGAGGCGTCAAAACATGCTTAAGTGGCTATATGTACGTAAAACAAAAAGAATGCAACGACTTCATCCGTTGGAGATGTACTAAAAGTACTTCGTACAAGGTGAGTTATAATATTTATTGCTAAGAATTAAGAAATAATTTCAATACTTTTATTGAATCGGTTTTCCTGATACAAAAATATTCTTAAAAAATCAAAAATTGTAAATTTAGTGGGAACGAATATTGGAGGAATCTTTTATAGTGATACCTTTATATTTTTTAGTGTAAAGCCATTTTAACGACTTCATTAGAGAAAACGAATCCTGCTATTAGAAGTGAACATAATCATCCAGCCGACGAATCAGGAGTAAAAGCTACGAAGTCCATACAGCACATAAAGCAGCGAGCTAAAGACACCCTTGCAAATCCGATGCAAATTTTTGCAGAAGGTGTTATACCACTGGAAAACGAGGTAAAAGCCAGAATGCGGAGGATACTGTTAAAAGAACTTTAAGAAACCAGCGATCGAAAACCCTACCTTCAATTCCTGACACCTTACAACAGCTGGTTATAGAAGGTACAAATCATATATTTTTCATTTAATTTTAGTTACTGTTAGATAGGTACCTTCATTTGTTAACTTTTAATGTTTTTGGTACCTGGTGCACTACAGGCGAACCTTCATTTAATCGTTTTTTGTTAAGTGACGGCGTTAATGATGCAGATGAGCGGGTCACAATTTTTGCCACCGACGATGGTTTACGTCAGTTAGCTTTGTCAGATGCTTGGTACCTTGATGGCAACTTTGCCCTAGCACCGCTTCATTATTTACAGTTGTATGTGATTCGTGTTAAGATACAAGGGATTTATACGACTTCGGTGTATTGTCTGCTACAAAGAAAAACGCAAGAGACATATGAGTATGTGTTAAACACAATAATGAATGAATGTGAGGCAAGAGATTTGTTCCCTTCTCCGATGACCGTAAATATGGATTTTGAAAAAGTAGCCATGCAAGCCGTAAAGGAAGTTCTTGGTGAGAATATTACTATTCGTGGCTGCTTTTATCATTTATGCCAGATCACGTACCGCAAAGTTCAAGCACTTGGTTTGCAACAGCGGTACCGCACGGATGAGGAATTCAGCCATTTTTGTGGCATGCTAGATGGTTTGGCCTTTTTGCCAATAAATGATGTCCCCAGAGGAATGACATATTTGAAAAACATTAGTCCAGACGGTACAGAAGATTTAGTTCAATATTTTGACGAAACTTACGTAACCGGAACGTATGGAAGACGAGGAAATCGTAATAATGCAAATTTGCTACTGCGCCTAGTTCCCCCGACTTTTCCGCTGAAAGTTGGAACGTACACGACACGACTCTTCAAAATGGAGACAGAACAAACAACCAGACTGAAGGATGGAATAACAGATTTTCGAATTTGGTTGGACGGGATCATCCTTCAGTCTGGGTATTAATACAGAAAATGCGACAAGAAGTGGCGGCTGACGAAACAAAATTGCAGCAATTGAACGTAGGAACTTTGCCTAAGCGAAAGAAAAGGGGCGAGTATAAAGCTATGCAACAGCGTTTGCATGGTTTATGCGAGGACTACCAAAATCAAGTACGAAATCTTCCTAATTTTTTTACGTGCGATTGGTCACAACATTAGGTTTCGGTAATTAGATTAGATTGTTGATTTACAATAAGAGAAATTGTTTTAAGGAATTACTCGTATTTAAATACATAATAAGTTATAATTATTATATGATATTCTTTTATAGTAATAAATATTCTATGATCAACACTAGTTTGTTTTTATTTACTAACTTAACTTAAATTAAATAGAAAATTTAATACAAAAGTGATTTTTTCCCTTTTCAGCAGCTTCTGAGGTTTTTTTTCGAGGGGCTTTTTTTTCAGGGGCTTTTTTTTTCAAGGGATTTTCTTTGGGGCTTTTCCTTCCGGGGCTTTTTTTTCCGGGGCTTTTTTTTCAGGGGCTTTTTTTACCGTTTACCGAAAATCTAAACTTGCAACAGTATCTTTTATATCACAAAAACTTTTACCAGTCTATATTAAATAATACTCAAACCTATTATCTTTTTAGAACTGAAAATATTCTTGTAGTTTTTTTTAATCAAATTGTTTTAGTGAACAAATATTAGGTTTTATAAAATGCTTCTGAAATATGCCTGATTTAATATTTAAGTTAGGCTACACGTATTTTGAAATTTCGGAATTTTTACTTTATATTTATTAT
Organism: Limonius californicus; assembly: GCA_014611495.1. Lineage (NCBI taxonomy): Eukaryota > Metazoa > Arthropoda > Insecta > Coleoptera > Elateridae > Limonius > Limonius californicus. The sequence continues at coordinate 40,321 of JABXWE010102790.1, read as the reverse complement.
TTAAAAGTAATTGACGAACGCAGAAGACATTCCTGTACTGCTTTTAATTTTTCTGTGAATAGCTATTCAGAAATCTGCCGCTAATAGTTAATCTGTCGTTGGTATGATTTTGTTATTAGGATGTCATTCGTTCATGGATTTCTTTTCGGATTCCTCTCACCGGAACTTTAGACACTACGGTTTTTTCTTCTGAGAAACTGGGTAAAGGTTATGTATTTCGTAGTTTTTAGTTCAAGGCCAAGCACTTTGGCGCCCAGTTCCGCGTAGTTGTAAACAAACGGGCACAGGCAGGTTTCGACAGGTTCGAAAAGTTTGTTGTGGTCTGTTCAAGGAATACTGCCAAGAACTTTAGTATTTGAACATGGCAGTAGTACAAATATTTGAATTGGATTCTAGTGAAGGGCCAGTATCTGTATTAGATACGGGAGAATACATTTTTGGCCGTGGACCTCTTTTGAAGGTACTTTTGTGAGGTTATATTTTGGCTGGATTGCTGGAGTAATAAAATTATCTCAAAAAATTATGATTAGCTTATTTAATTATAACATTTAAATCTTGTAAGTAAGTTTAAGAATGATATAAGTTTACTTTAGAATCTTTTAATGTTGAATAATCTTTTTTATACATATATTGTTTTCTGGGAATGATTATACCTTTTTTTATATACCTGCTTACCAATACTGTATTTTTCTTCAGTGTACTGACCGCCGTGTATCCAGGAAACACGGTATTATAACAATTACAAATGAAACAGCAACCATAACATCGGTAAGTAGGTTCCGGCATCTAGCTTTCACACCATAAATGAACTCTTTGTAGACACATCAAAATCCCTGTTTTTACCAAGCGGCAGATAGTTCAACGATTACAATTTTGCCCAAAGATGATCCTGTACAATTAAAAGATGGAGATAAGTTTTCCCTTCTTGCTGACCAGTTTTGGTTTAGAATTAAAATTACACATAATAAATCCAGCGAGCCACATACAACTAATGGGAATGGTTCTTCGCACATGGAAGATTTATCTTCAAACTGTGGGAAAAACGGAAAACGTTCGCCTTTATCCTTTACATGTACGTAGTTTAACTAGATTTGTAATTGAGTAGATTCGTCTTTTTCAAATCTTTTTACATTGGGAGAATCTCTGAAATAATTTTCAGGAACCTCTTCATAACTTAGTAGTGTAATTACAGCAGACGGTATGTTAGTATGATTCAATAATACTTGTTAATGTTATTTTGAGTAGAGAATAGCAATTTTCCATTGATCTGCTTATTTTGGTCAATTTAAATAGTCAACGCTTTTTTGTGGTTCCCCTTCCTAAAGAATATCAAATCGGATGTCATGTAATAATCATAGCCGAGAATCTCAAGAGTAGACTAAGAATATTCTATTTTATATAACGCTAAAACTCGTATTAATTAATAAATTGTTATGCAGCTGCTCCTGTATCGAGTCACTTTGAAAATAACTCCGATTTCCTGCATACTACACAAGTTGGTCAAGAAACTAAGCTCCCAGAGTCAAATGAACACTTTAATCAAGATAGTAATAGCATAAATTCAGATGCAACACAAAAAAGAGTTCATGAAGCGGATATCGAACTATCAAGCAATAAAAAAACCAAGCTTAATAATGAACCGGAAGCTGAAGAAAATGAACTGTTATCAGTATTGGGAGACTTACAAAAAAACCAAGCTTTGGACAAATCCGAAGGCCAAGAGAGTGGGAAAAATGTTCCCAAGCTTGAAGGTCAGAATGACAAAGAAGTTTTATCAGACATCGAAGAGGAGGATAACAATAAGACAGCAAACTTACGTGGAGAGGGTAAAAAGGAAATAATGTCCGAGTCAGATGATGATAATATTGTAGTAAAAGTTAAACCAGACACACCAAAAAAAAATCGGTTTAAGTGGAAGAAAGAAACTGCACCGGTATCGTTAGCTCAATCTACCCAAGGTGATGCTTATTTAATGTCGATACTGGATAGTTCTGATGACGATAATGAAAACCAACCCAGTGATGTAAAACAAGAAAGCAAAATGAGTCCCAGCACCAAAAATTGTAATGTAAACAAAGACATTAAATTGAATGTTAATGATGATAGTACTGGAGTAAATGAAGACAGCAAGAAGAAAGATTCAAAGGATAGTGATAGCAACAAAAAATTAGATACAGAGGACAATTATAGTGGGAAAGAAGATGAGACAAATGAAGATTCGAATCCTGCAGGTACCAGTAGTTCAAAACAAAAGAAGCGAGATCATTGTTGGTATGGTCTAGGCTGTTATAGGTTAGTATTGTATATTAATGGAAGTTTAAAAAAATAAATTTAAAGGATTGGTTTACAAAAATACTAACTAGGTTGGAATTGAAATTTTGTAAATCTTGCTGAGGCAAACTAACCTTTTTGTTTAATGAAAAATCCTGTTTATGAATACATTTTTAATTTCTCACCAATGGGGATCTTTGTTTAAAATTTCCAATGGATAAAGTGTGCATAATTAAAATTACTTAAACTAACGAGTTACAGATTTTACTCTCCTTAAAATTTATTTAATTACAAGAAAATTTATTGTAGGTGGAACTAACAAAATTTCCATAAACAAATTCAAAACCTGCCCTAATTTAACGGTTTAATTTTTGTGCTGCAGAAAAAATGCCGCCCATTTAGCCGAGTACAGCCATCCAGGGGATTCAGATTTCGATGCAGATCCTGAAGACGACCGACCTGTTTGTGCTTTTGGAGCTGCTTGCTACAGACGCAACAAGGATCACCGGCAAGCATACAAGCATCCAAACAAGCCCCAAAACCCTCCTGGAGGTGCCAAAAGTAAGGGCGTAACTTGTGTATTTTGCAATTGCCAATGTAGTGGCAATCGATTTTACCGAAAGCCAGATTATGAAAGCGATTGTGATGATTAATAAATATCTTGAGTAGTAATAAGCAATATTTTGTTTTTGTTTATACATTTTTATAGGTTTAAGATCAAAGTGGTTGAGGAAGTTGTTTAAGTTTTAAAATGTTTTGCGTCTTGACTGCCCACATGTCATCCTTATATCTTGTTGGAGAGATTGTTAAAATTGTATTTATTATTATTGTATTTATTATTATATGAAAGCATACTTTATGGGTTGTCCCACTTTATTTTTATTCAATTTCCCATACATAGACTGTCTTTCATATCAGGTTTCCAAAATGGTATGAGGTGTAAGGTCAAAATATTAAATTTAAATGGCCATTCGTGCATATATGAAACAAGTGGAGAATATTCAAATTACAATCATTTGTACTCTATTAGTTATTTATGAATACCACAATTGGACAATCTATTGACTAAATCAAAGTAATGGTGAATTTATATGTTGTTTTGCAAATTATAATTTAAAAAATATGTTTTCTTATCATGTTTGGTATTTCATATTGATTGTATGGTACTTTAAAAGAAATTATTATTTTGTACTTGAATTTGTGTTTACATGGTTTGATTATATTACTATAAATAAAGTAACAGCTATAATAAAAATATTTAAAAAAAAAATACTAAGTATATAATTGAACTTCCAGTGTTGCAGTACCATTAAAACTGTTTCTCTGATTAGGATCAAAAAAACAAACTAAAAAGCCAGATGCTCCAAAAAAGAGGACAGCCAGAAAGCAGTACAACGAATCATCTGATGACGATTATGATATGCAAGATCCGTTTATAGATGACAGTGGCACTGAATACGAGGCTACTTCCAGTGATGAAGATGACAGTGAGTCAGAGTGGAGTGGAGCATCTGATGGGGAAACCAAGCGTTTGTTGAAAGAAGCTAAGAAGTTTACCAGGGGCAAGAAGAAAGATAAAAATGATGATGATGATTAAAATTAGTAGCTGTAGTATTGTGTTGCATTAAAATATTAAGCACCCTATTTGAAAGATGGCATATTTTGTATACACCATTTGTTTGTTTGTTCTAGAAAATAAAATATATTTTTAGTAGAAGTTCATATCTATTATGAGAAGTAAATGGATGTTACAATAGAATCATAAGAAATATATACACTTCGTAAACTATTAGAAATACATCGAGTTTAATATTTATTGTAAGGACTAATTTTATGTATACTAGCTATCATAAATTTGAATAATTGGTTTAGGGTTGAGGAAAATCACGAAGGGTCGAATTAAAAACATTTTATAACGCCAATCTATTTTTTTCCTAGTTCGTTTTTACTACTACAATGTAAATTGAAATCATAGGATGTGTACTGCTGGTACATACAGGCATTTAAAAATCATTTTGTACAAAATAAGTATCTTAAGGCTGTGATAGTTGGCATTACAGCAAGTTAACGTTTTTCCTGAGAAAAAAAAATAAACATCAATTTACAATACAACATTATTACTTTTAATTGTTAATAGCGAAAACACCCTCAAATATTAATTTGGAGGGGTAAAAGTATTACTAGACAAATCTGTTATTGAAGTTTATGAAATGGAATATTTTCGGCTAGTTTGATGGGATTTAAATATTTATTGGTTATGTTATAGACGGCACTAATTTTGAGGTTATATATTTATGGGCGCAGAGTAATACTTCCAGTAACAGTTTATTTGTTACAGTAGTCGACTTGTGTGATTTTAGGTTGCATTTTAAAATTTGGTATTTCTATTTTATACATTTTTGAGGTAACCCCCTTTGATTATTTTTCGAAATATTCACAACCTATAATGGGACTAACTACAACAGAACATATTCTAGGAGATATGTCGTCCAGAAGAATATGTTGCGTGAATGGTTGCCAAACCATAAATGGAAAAATGCATCGCTTTCCACAACCTGGCAATGAACGCTTTGAAAAGTGGGTGGAAGCAACTAACAATCTAGATATTATTAATGGAGATCCTCGTAAGGTTTTCAATGGCAGACGATTTTGCAACAAACACTTCGAACCTTTCTATTTTTTGCCTGACGGTAGGCTGTCTAGATACGCTGTCCCAACAATCGATGTGTTCAGTAAGTGAAACTAATGCTTCATAAAATGTTTTTTTTTTTAACATGAAACACTATTAGTCACCAGCTCCATGTAAATTTGTAGATCATGATTCAGAGGAAGCTGATTTTGAATGTAAGGAGCCACCATCGATTCTGCTACAACAATTAATTTCTTCTGTAAGTAAACAAGATAATCTCTTTGATTAATTGGACAACATAAAAAAGTGTGCTTACAGCACATTATAACCAACTGAAGTTAATATTTCTAAACTAAGAATAATTATATTACTGTTAAAAATGTAAAAAAATATTTGTTTAAAATTAATTTCTGTTAAATTATACTCTCCATAAAGCAAAACGTCCTAATGGGGTTGCCGACTGCTTATTGAAATTATACAAAAACGTATAAATCTGTATTGCATTACTCCTAACGAAGATACTTCAATCAACGCTCCTAAAAATGTAAATATAACGAATTTTTTTAAATTAATTCATTAAATGTCGTGTCTAGAGTACCGGTGAAGGTTTACCGGTTATATTCCCTTTAACGAAAAACATACTAGGGCGTTTACTGCTTTCTAAATTTATACATTACATGCATGCCAAGCTAGTATATCATTACATTATAAAAAACCTACCAACAGAGTGAATACAGTTATTGGTTGATTGCCAAATAATAATAAAACTTATTCTTATATGAAACAGATTCTATGGCGCCAAAGTGAAACTGCAAGCCATTTGACACCTGATACTTATTTCAAAACTTTTTATTTGAATAGAAATGAATTGTTAAATTAACAACTAACCCAATAGTATATTCTAAAAAAAATAAAGAAGATACATTGTCCAGATAAATAAATTATGAATCCCATGTCCAAGTAAATATATAAATAAATATTTTTACTAAGGTTTTTATGAAAACAATTTTTACATTGTGACCCCATGCAGCTTTATAAAATTGGCATGTCAAAATATACTTAGGGTGTTTGCTTAGATCATACACATTTACATGGATATGACAACAGATTGTAAAGTGTGTTGTAAAGATATCACAGACAAACTATTTTGTTCCTTCTTTTCCTAATACAAATAAATCATATCTACCCATCTTTCTCTGTACCCTTATGCAATCTACGCATGCGCTCACGCGTGTTGTACGGCGGGAAATTTAAATATGTAGTAAATATAACTAATATAAACCAGTGCAATTATCGCAGTCTTTTAAATCTTGCTACAAAACCATTCTTGCATTTTTCAAAATTAATTATTTGACACCTCTATAACTGTCAAATATTTATTTTTAAAACAAATTATGCTGAGACAAGATCGATGGTAGGAATTTGAACAGAAGTTATGATATCAGGCAAAAAAGGCACTGCCGAAACACGCAACTTTTTTTTTGGCCAATAGGTTTCTTCGTCATAGCTTTCAGCAGAAAAATGTTTAGAACATATAAGGAAATCTTGCTTAATATGACATTCTTTCAAATTACACGCTTTCAACCACAAATCAGCACGTACTTTATTTGTAGGAAACCTGCAATAGGTACGTACATAAGTAATCAAATCGTTGAAATGAATTTTTAAGAATTGAATATCTGTTAGCTTTAAATATAAACAATACAACTGCACGTGGTTAATTCTCAAAAATGTGGGTCTTATAAACTATAGAAATAGAAATACTTACCGATGAAATGAAAACAAACAATTCCTTGATTGAGGAGCACTGCAAATAACGCATTTTTGCACCATTTAAGATTAAAATTATAGATTTCAATAACACAAAACGTTTCCACATTTGCAGGTTATGCGCTGTTGTTGTGACTTTTCTCACTGACAGTTTAATTTGTGTAATCCTCGCATACGTCAACAGCAAATGGGTGAGCGCCAATTGAAAAGGGTACAAGTGAAACAACATTATTGGATGTCATGCATCGTCAAAAGAGACAGATAAAAAAAAGTTTGTTGGGATCCTTACAACAGTGACGTACCTAGTTTCTTATGGAGTAGTATTATTCATGTAAATGTGTATGATCTAAGGGTGTTTGTAACGTTTTTGTTTCAAATTTGACGTCAAAGTCTTCGCTGAAAAGATCATTGTGAACATATCACAAAACGTACCTAACCCTACTTTTATAAACAGATTTAACAAGAAAGCATTCAAATGCAAACATTTAAAAATGATCCAACTATTCTACGCCTTGAAATGGCCGCCCACACTCCAATTTTGTGAGGATGAAGAGTTGACTCTACCATAAAACTTCTCCGAACACCATAAACGCATGTTTTGCGAATTAATGTATCCATCTAAATAAAACCAGGCCTCGTCCGTGAAAAAAGTTTCCTCCAAAAAGTTTAAGTCGAGGATATTTAGGAACCACTGACCGTATTCGACACGCTGAGGAAAATCAGCTTCATGTAATTGTTGCACAGACTGCAAACGGATGGAATACAAGTGGATATCTTTTTTTAATATTTTGTGGCAGGTGTTAACTGACAACTAACTTGTTGAGACAAATGGCATATAGAGGTTCGAGGAGCATCTTCCATAATCTGTCTTATATTTTCAATAACTTCTGCCATTCTTCTCGGAGGCTGACCGCTGTCTTCTTTGCGTGAAATCGATCCAGTTTCATGAAAATCTTTAACGCAATCATTCAAAGAACAACAAAAGGTGTATCTAACACAAGGTTTGGAAATTCCTGGCGAAACTCTTCAAAACAATCATGAATTGAATACTGCCATACTCCATCGACTCTACGGCCGTTACAAAAATAGAATTCAATTACAAAAATGTTATTTTCCTGTAGTAAAACCATTTTATTTGAAGAGGTTACATTACCAAACACAAACGACCGACAGGTAGAGATTACAGGCAGTGAAATTGAAGTTGTATAGACAAGGGCGTATCCAGTTCAAAACGGAAAGGGGGGTGTAGCTTTCTGAATCTAACTTCTTTCATGGGGGTAGGGGGTCCAGGGGGCATGCAATAATACACAATTACAGAAGCAAAACACTATTTATTAGCAAAATTAATTTTTTTAACAGTACTTTGTGAGGATTAATTGCAAATTTTCCACAAATTGTTCCTTGTTTGCAAAAACCCTGTAATAGACCGGCCTGGTGCCGGATAAACTCAGAGCCAGGGCTCTCTGGGAATAATAGTATATTCTTCAACGAGTGTAGAATGACAGCTATTATTCACGAGGATTACAATTTTTGGTCTGAATCAGTATTATAAAAATTTTGCTTTAGATGAACGTATATCGGTTAACTAGCCACAACGATTTTGTGCCGTGTGTACTGTTTCTGCGATTTCCTCGGCAGTAAATTACACGTCGTCTTCGCGGTTTCCGTTATTTCTGGTGACAAACACATCTCAGCGTTTTCGCCCTCTGAATTATTCATACCTAGTTCTTATTGTTTTTACGAATACGAAAATTTAAAACTGTTTTTGACAGTTACTTCAAAAACAAGTGGAAGATCCAAGCGCTAACATGCCACGCCCATTGGATTCTGATTCATTATCCCACCGTTTTTTACAGAATCTAACGGCAATGGAGAATATCTATCATTCTTCAACTAAAAAGGTGTATGTAACGAATACATTATATTATAGTCGTAGAGAAAAATTATTTATCGGATTAACAGTTTTATTCCTGTTTTTTACACGTCTACCTTAAAACTAAAATACTGTATTCAAATATATATGTACAAAACAAAACTAAAATAATGTATTCAAATATATATATACAATAATAAAATTAAATTACGGTGTTCTGAAAACGAAAATTGAAGCTTCCTTGTCTCGGCCTTGGAATGTCGACGGTCTCGTCGCTGGGCAGCGGGGAACGGGTCCAACGCGATGCAGTATTGTCACGGAAGCTGCTTGCTCGCCCGCTCTTTTTGGAGGTCACGCTGTTAACAACCAAATAAATTTCTATTAATGGAAAGTAAACGGGTTACTCGCAACAACTGGATTGTAGCAACTCCCTTGGACTGGTGTTTTCAGTAACCTAGTAATTTACATAACTCGTTCGGGTACCTATAACTGGAATAATAGTGCTATGAACTTTCCGGTGTTGCAGTGGTCTTTCCCGGTCTTAATCGCGGCGCTGTGGAATGTTCGTGTTTTCGCCAGTATTGTGTAGTCGTTTAGAATTATTATGGCAGTCACTAATTGTCAAGCTCGGGGTTATCCATTCTAGCAAAATAGTGGTGCGATATTCGTCGTAAATTCTTTACACGACTTTCAGTGCGGTGTATCTCGGGTCAGGAGTAAATAGATTTTTAATTGTTCGGGAAAATTATATGGAGGTGTCTATTAAATGCAAGCTCGGGGTTACCCATTCTAGCACAATAGGGTGAAAAGCTGGAACAGGATTACCCTTTCAAAGCGCGGGTTTCCCCGATCTATGTTAGGGTGAACGGGGAATAATTAATGGATTAAAACTGTCAGAGAGCGGGTTTCCCCAATCCAATTCAGTGTTTAATGAAATTCTAGGATTTTAGGTATGCGGTGAACTGGGTTTAATTACAGGATTCGGTGTATAAGTTCAAGTTACTGTACTGGCTTTATACTGGTGTTCCTCTTCGGCTTTCGACGTAGAAGAGCTGGTTCTAGGACTGGTTTCTAGGCTGGCCTTCCTCTCGATCTCGACTCAAAAGTTCGCGGTTTCGGACTGGTTTCTAGACTGGACTTGCTTCCTCTGGATCTCGGCTCCGAAGATGCTGATTTTCCTCGAAAATTCATTTTTATATTGCTGGTCCGGCTGATCTCACTCGTTCTGGCGTGTCGGGCCGGGTACGGAGTGGGATCGCGCATCGGTTTGCGACTACCAGCGCCACCAGCGCCTTTCCGATGAAATAACAACGCGGAAAGTTTCTAAATAAATCTAAAAACGCGTTTTGGCCGGGAACTTCGTTACAACCCATTGACGATTAATGCTCAGCATGGCTAACCCATTAGTGCTTGTTGTGCAGGGCTGTGAAAGCAGAATCAGAAGCGCCTTTCTAATGGTTGGAAAAACAATTCGCTCTTTTTTAAAACCTGGATGATATCTGGCGCTTTTTTACCCCATTCCACATTTTGAACCACAATTCCCTTTCTCCTTTGATACCTTCCAAATTGTAAAAAGTTGTACAAGATGAAATACTTTCATTCCATTCCTCCAATGAAACATCTCTCATGTTATTCAGATGGAAATGTGTCAATGAAAATGCAGGCGATTTGTCTGCAGAAAATCTGACTTCTGAAGATGATATGATGGAATCCAAGTAAGGTCTTATTAGGGACCTTCCTCAAAATTCGGATGGATTTCCGGCTGGAGGGTTGCTTCTATGCATTTGTCAGCCAGCAACGGGAGTGGCGGATATATAAACATTCAAATGCTTTGCAGTGTCGTCTGCTTCTTTGAAAACGTAAGCTGTGACGTTCTCCGCATCTTCCCGATGCTCTCTTAGCATGACGAGAATAGTTTGAATGTACTGGTTAACTTTAACTATGTCAAGTGCCTTCAATTACAGTGTATTTGCTACTGGTTCCAGTGTGAAGGAATACTTCGCAATTAATGCTTTGCTACTGACACAACAAATGAAGATCTGCACGCTGCATGCATTTGATATGCATTTTTTTCTTGTTGTTTATATATTCTGTTTTATTTTAAATTTTCCCTCACTTGCCCTCCCCTGGATACGCCCTTGTGTGTAGAGGAAGATGATGTTTTAGTTAAAATTATTAAAACATAAACTGCACTGTACTTAGTATTTCACTAATGGAATACATAATTTAGTCCTGAAAAACACTGCTTTGCCAAACTGCTGGGAAAAATCTACAAAAAGTTAACAAATCCAAGTAAACAACAAGAAACGGCACAAACGCAAAAAGTGAGGTTAGGTTAAAACAGCTGATGTGTGGTACATTCACAATGAACTTTTCAGCTCTGACTTTGACGTCAAATTTTAAAAACTTGTTTTGTTTTAGTAACATACCGTAGAATAGTTTTTACCGCCCACCGGTGCCACAGTAACTCAATTTAGCGCAAGTGCGAAGTAATTTTTAGAGGAGAAGGTTTATAAAACATAAGGTTTGTTCCAGCACCTTGAAAACCCGTTCATCGCATGCGCGTGACCATGTGATGAACAGTTTCTGGAGGTGTCGGAACAAACCTATTTTGTATTTTTTAAGACATTTGCCACGTCTGGTTCATTATAGACTATAGAACCTCCGTAATTCGTAGTTGTGCTTCTGTCTCCAGACCTCTTATGTTGGTTCAAAAATGTTACACGGTATCTTCCCTTCGAACCTTTTTGCCCATCATCTTTCTAAGTGCACAGAGATGCTTGGAAAACCGCGTCCTAGATCTCGCTCTTTCAAATCATCGTCATCATGATGGTATCTTAATGACGTTACGGTATAATTAGCATTTTTGTAGGCTCTCCATTAACGGTACTCTAGACACTGTCCTATTTACATATGCGCAAATATATAAGTGAGGTTATGTTTTCTTTTATTTTCCATAAACTCGATTGTCATTTAGTATTTGTATAATACGAATTATCAAATTAAATCATGCAGGCAGCTCCGGTACACGAAGCTTTAAAACCACTGAGTTGGTTAATTGGCACATGGAAATCAATTTCTGCAAAGGGCCAATATCCTACCATCAAGCCATTTTCGTATGGTGAAGAAATGGAGTTCCTATCAGTTGGTCAACCAAATCTCAATTATAAATCTGTCACTTGGCACCCAGAGAAAAAGAACCCGATGCATTTGGAGTCGGGCTTTTTGAAAATCAAACCAGGTAGCAATCAAGTTGCTTTACTAGCGGCTCATAATTTCGGATTAACTTCATTGGAAGAAGGAACAGTAGAAGATAGTTGTCTAAATCTTAAAAGCACGTCAATTGGAAGGATAAGTTTTGGAAAGGATCCTGCTGTTACGGAATTAACGAGATCATACAGATACTGTTGTGATAGTAACCAATTAGAATTAGTAGTTTGTATGGCTACTTCCAATACACCTTTAGTAGAACATTTAAGAATAAAGTATGAAAAGATTTGTTAATTACAACTGAGTTATTGGGTTTTTATAAATGAAGTTGCATTTGTATATATATGTAGGTAAATCTGGCTAGTAAATGGTATAAAAATAATGTTAAAACTATTTCTTGTCCAGAATGCTAATTTTTTCTGTCGGTGATAATCATAATGTCAAATTATAAAAAAGTTTCCTTTGTCAAAGTGATATTAATTTGTTCTTTCACATATCATCAAAATTGAACTTTTTATATTGTAAACACTAATAAATGAACTAAACTATATTTTATTAATCAAAAGTTTTGCAAATAAGAATTTCCAAAAATATAATGCAGGCAGGTCCTATGCACGAAGCTTTAAAACCACTCTGTTGGTTAATTGGTAAATGGAAATCAATTTGTGCAAGAGGCATGTATCCTACTATCGAGTCCTTTCAGTATTGTGAAGAAATGGAATTTGCTTCTCTCGGTCAGCCACTCCTCAAATATAACTCCACCACTTGGCATCCTGAAAATAAAAATCCCATGCATTTAGAATCAGGATTTTTGAGAATCAAGCCCGATAGCAACCAAGTGGCCTTTTTACTTGGTCATAATTTAGGGATAACTTCATTGGAAGAAGGCATTGTAGATGGGAACTGCATTAATCTTAAAAGCACAGAAATTGGGAGAATGTGCTTCGTAAAAAATCCTCCTGTTCTACAACTAGTACGCACCTATACTTACTGTAATGATCAGTTAGAAATGGTAATTTGTATGGCTACATGTACAACGTCGCTGGCAGAGCATATAAGGGTTAAGTATACAAAAATGTGCTAAATAGCATTTTAGAATTGACTAAATTGTAAATGATATTTTTATAAACTGTTAAACTGTACAAGTAGGGACAATGTAAAGGTTGAAATAAAAATATATTAATTATTGTAATTTTTCTATATACAAACTGGTGTAAGATATCCCAAAAGTAAAAAATTAAAAAATACATAGAATTTTGAATAGGTACTTTATAAATAAAATCGGCGATTAAAACTATTTTGAAAAAATTGATGTTTCATGTAACTAAATAATATTAATTATTGTGTTAATAAGCGATAGTTTTAAGGAACAAATACAGATTGTTTTAGTTTTACATAGCAATTTTTAATATATCCCAGTAAGAGCTGGAACGTAGAGCAGTTTTTCAAACATGCAGATATTTTTACAGAAGAGGTAAAATTGCATATTTGGTACAATACTTAAAACGGATATGTAATATATTTTGCACAAATCTTTAATTTCTTTTAAAAATTTGCACTAGTTCTGCAGTATAGACCAAAACATTTTACTTAGAACTGGTATTAGGAAGTCATTAAATATGTGGAAAAAGAATGTGTTTTCAGAAGCTGCTTTATGGTCACATTTACCAATTCACGAGAAAGCGAAAATTTCCAAGCATGTCCAGATGTTCTTGGCTCAACCTTTTTATTAACTCCATCATTTTTCCTTTCGAATTATGTTCGAAAGCGCCATCTATTTAAAAATGGCTGAACTGCTGTATGAATATTACCGGTTCTGTTCATCACTCTTTGTCAAAAATTAGGAAAAAATCACGCAAAAGAACTTTATTAGGTTATGTATAGTTGTCATATTTGTAAATTGGTTCCCTGAAATTGTATGCAGAAAATAATATATATTAAAAATTTGAAGTTTAAATATTTATTCAGAAAGTATGTTGTGCTATCAATTTTGTGTTACCTAAACTAGAAGTTCGTTGAAGTTAAAATCGATAGACAGACCAACAAAAATATCGAGTGATGAAAACTATTTCGAAACCTAAAAATGTTTTTCTATAGTGGCGCCATCTATTAGTTTTGTATCCCCGAGGCTCTCGTCTTAAGGCCGTAACCTTGCTTTTGAAATCGTAAGTCGTGTTTTTAATCTAGTTAATAATTTATCGTACGTTTTGTATTATTTAGAGTTTTTCATCATTGTGAAAAAATTCATAAATACACATCTAACAGAAAAATGTACAATAAAACAGCTTCTGATATTTTTTTAAAAACTTCTTTTATAGCACATCTTCGAAATATTTGTATGCGGTACAACGTTATTGGTTTTTACAAAACATTTTAATAAAATGTTTTACAATGGGACAGTATTTTTATAAAACTATTTTACGTGACGTCAGCAAAATACATGCAACATACGAATATTTTGAAACGCGACTATTTGTAACAACGTGGTTTTACAAAATTCTGTATCGTGTCATACAACAAAATTCATCCTCTAAAATCTACAGAATTTTGTTCAAATCGGTGTGGCATCGATGCGCAAACGAGCAATTTTTAGTGTTCATCAAAGATCCCAGAGGGCAGACAGGTAAATATTTTACCACTTGTTTACGCCGTCAGGCCCATACTAACCGCATTTTCTTTCATCTTGCTCGCGTTTTTTATAGCTGCAGCATTTTGTTTCGGCGTGTGTTTGCGTATAATAAATAAATAAAAGCGCTACGAACTTTTGTATTAACCTAATACTATACAAACTTGAAAGAATTCTACATTAGCCACAGTCAAATGATTATTTTGACAGTTTTCTCATAGATGTCAACGTAATTTTGATCTATTTGCGCATGCTCACAGACAGAATTTCTCAGAAAATTTTGAAAGTGCCATACTAACCATACAAAACCGCATGTGACTCCATAAAAATATTTTTTTTTTTACTTTTACAAATTTTTTGAAAAACAGTTAGTGTTACACGTACTTAAAGAATCGACTCATAGTTTGTAATTATTCTAGTGCAGTCAAAATGTAAACACAAAATATTAATATATTAACCTTAAAAAATAATAGTCATAACTACACTTTCAATATAATATATTGTATACACATCAAAAATTTCTATAATACAATCTACTTTAGAGGTTTAGAATAAAATCACTATAAACGTGTAAATATCTACAAAGATTTCCACCAAAATGCTTTCAAAAAAATTCCAAATACGTGTGGATGAATTAGAGCACATTCATTGTTACAAACATTTACAAACAACTGCTACAATTTAATATCAAGAATGGTTTAGACATTAATCCCTAGACCAAGATATTTTATATTTTGGTTATTTAAAATTCAAATTATATACATATATTTACCGAGTGATGAGTTCGTGTTCACCATGGAAACAGTGTAGGTACAATAATAGTAAGTAAGATAGAAAAATAATTGCGCATCGTCTATTATTTAGCTTATAATAGATTATGCAAGTATTTTGCAGTTTTTATTCCTGAAACTATACAAAGATGCTTCTGCAACTTGAATTAAACTCCCCTGTATTTATTCTGAAACTTTGCTATCTAACAGTAGGTAGTTCATTACATTTTTGAAAAGAGTATGAAGTTTTTATTAGAATAACCGTACAATCTTTGTTTCATTAAAGAGAAAGATAAATATAATATTACTTCTTTAGGTTAAAAAGACTCAACAATAAATGAAGAAATACTAAAGTGCAGTGTTCGCTATAGTGATAGGCTTAGTGCCCATCCAAACTTACTAGTGGAGTGTTTACTCGACTCTGACGATGAAGAGCCTAGGCTCAAAAGATCTTCCAAATCGTTTCGTATAAGGTGTGTAAGTGTAATGACAAAACATTTGTTTGTTTATTTGCTCCTTTGATCATTTGTTTATTGTTTATCTACAAATAATTGTTTATTTTCAACTCTAAATGTGTAATATAAGGGAATTTTTCATTGGAAAACTTCCTACATGTCCTATATTCTATGTCCAGATATTTACTGAATGTCACTTCGTGACAGATTGTAAAGTTATAACTAATTAAAAAAAAAAAGGCTAAGAAGAAATTTCATCACTTTTTTAACACCATAGGAATGTCCATGTAATTTACACAAATATCCAAAATATGGCCTTGGGAGAAATGTTGAGCTAAAACTACTATGTGTATGAACATTTACAATCAGCATATTTTAGTTCTACTTAAGTTTAGTTTAGAAAGTAAAACACCAAAATGTAATACCCAAATATGTACATTTCATGATCATTGATAACGATCACAAAAAAGGCTTCTGAAAATATTATTATTGATATTTTCAGTCCTCACAAAAATATATTATTTATCTCTTCAATACGTTTCTAAACATTTAATTACAATAATTTTAATGGCACCAACCAAGATTGCCTGTTCTATAAAAAAAGCCCCAGGTTCTAGTAGTTTTATTAAACAACGTGGATTATTATTAAGTTCCTCTTTTTAATAAGTTTATATCTTCCAAGTATTTTAAGTAATGATAACTAACTTCCATATTAAAGGGAACGTTGCAGATTTTAAATATTTTTGAAAGTTTTCGAATCTGTTTTGTATAGATATAATATAAAGTTTGTCTACCACTAATAATATATAGTTATTTTACTATAGAACAATAAAGCTGTTAGAATCTGGTGTTCATTTTTTACAGAACTGATAATATATTAGTAATTGATACATTCAAGTTACAAAAACTACAATAGGAATATCACAAAGTGCATTTCAATTACTAAAATTTACACTATAAAATTTATCGCTTATTTAATCCCTGTAAAAAAACAGCCAGGGTAAGCAAATTGCCAACTAACAAAGAATGGCAGGCTGTTTTACTTTTTAATAGACTAGTCACAGCAGTGTTACAACTGCATAATTTTTTATTTTTAATTTAATAGCCGGATGTGAGAGCAAGGAAGCGGCAGCTCAGAACTTCTGCCTTGCGGGCCAAACTCCTTCATGGGGTATAGAGCCTCATCATTATTATTTGTAATATTTGATTCAGACAAGCAACCCATTCAATATGACTTATTAGTTACTTCAACCATGTTCAAAGGGCAACAGAGTATTTAAAAGCATTTTATAAACCTAAAAAGAAAAATCTGTTGCCAACCGTCATCATCATTCGAGGTGCTACAACATTCATAGTTAATTTGATTTAAAA
The DNA here is from genome assembly GCA_014611495.1 of Limonius californicus. Lineage (NCBI taxonomy): Eukaryota > Metazoa > Arthropoda > Insecta > Coleoptera > Elateridae > Limonius > Limonius californicus. The sequence continues at coordinate 23,346 of JABXWE010102790.1, read as the reverse complement.
CAACTTAATTTTGAATGCATATATTATGGTAAAAAATGTATACACAAACTCATATTCCATCTTTGATATTGGTAATTCATTCTAGATATCCGCAATTATTTTACATGTAAATAATTCAGTTGTCATTTTTTCAAGAAAATTTAAAAATTCCAAAAAATTAATTGAAATAGCCCGAATAAAAAGTAAAATAGCAAATACAAATCTGAACTTCAATATTTATTAATAAATTCGAACAGCCCTGAAAAAAAATTATATCCATTACTAAATAAATGTAATATTATTAATAGTAATTAGAAATTGTTAATATTGTTTTTACCTCAAAAGATTGAAATTATTAATAATACTCTATTCACTCATTAATTAGTATAAATTACAGCAAAGTAAAAACAATCAGTTTCACTTTAAACAGGACACAGCAGTAAAAGTGTATACAAATGTACAAATAAAAAAGTAAAGTTAATTAAAATCAAAGGCATCCTATCAAATAACAGGCTGCCGTACACGGTTGTAGTGTGCAGAGCCAAAACACTTTAGGGAGCAGAAGTAACAATCCACAGGCACATAAATTAAACCATCTGAGGACACACTAAAACTCTGAGCTACCGTGGTCAACAAAAGCATGTGTGCTTGTCTAATATACACACTGAAACACGCGTTACCACAAACACAGTACTTCGCGTAGTCTAAATAATCGATCACTGTTCGAGGCAGAGTTTCAGGAGAGTAGAGTATTTGCAGAAACAAAATTCGACGGGCTGCATATTCTTTTAAGGTGCAAACAGGCAGAGGTTTGGGAAAAATTGCAGCTGGGTTACTTTGCTGATTTGGATCAAAGCTGTTGTTGGATAGATCTAAGTTTTGCAACCGCCATTTCTTTGCACTTCCAGGAAGGACTGAAATGTGGTTGTTTGAAGCTGTTAACAATTTAAGATGTCTTAAACTCCCAATGCCCGAAGGCAAGGATTTTAATCCATTGTTATCGATATGTAAGGAAATTAACATGTGAAGCTTTGCAAGCTGATCTGGCAAGAAACTTAGACTATTATTGCTTAAGTTTAACAATTTCAGAGTTTTCGATAGCCTTCCACCTAGCCAAGCCCACTGTTTTAAAGTACTTTTACCCAGTTCATTGTGAGACATGTTTAATTCACTCAGACAGGGCAAATTACTGAGTTCCACAGGTAAATGCTCTATACAGTTATGACTAAGGTCTAAATGTCTCAGCTTCGTTAGTTGCAGAATTCCCCTGTCTAGTGAACAACGCCTTATTTCATTTATGTGTAAGATTTCCAGTGTTCGGGGAAACCCCTTTGAAGGATATTCTGAACGATTCTGAATTACAAGTTTTTTTGGTGGTCCTTTCACAGGAGTCGGAGTCACAGACATGCTGGAGCAAGTTAATTCCTTCTCGGATATTTTGTTCTCGACTGCTCGCTTGAGAAGGTGAAGGAAACTCTTCAAGAGGATTGATTCTGCCTGGATGAACAGGTCGTGTGGTGGGGTCTGGAACTGAATTGTGGCTTTACCCTCGTTTACAAATCGCGTCAGTACTTTGGTGATATTTTTGAGTTCGTATTTGGCTCCATTCTTCGACTGTGATGAGAAAAGTATGAGGCAGTAGTTGGTGGATTTGGGGTTCTTGCAAAGAGCCAAGGTTGATTTTACATGCTTTCTGTTCGAGTTGATGGCTAGAGCTGGCAGTAACCTGTTGCCTACCGATACACTGCACAATAATTTCATTATATAAGAGTGAGGATGTCTAAAGGTGTTGTTTTTCGATTAGTAACGGTTTGTACATCAGCTGCCTCTTTTGGCGCCATTTATCAACTTCTGTTTACAGTTTACGAACTACTGCGCATGCGTGTTGCAAAAAGTACAGGGCAGGGCTTCGTGAATATTCAGGTATAAAATTATATACAGAGTGGTACAAAATTTGACGCAATCATTTTTATAACTAGTAGAAAATATACCGGTTTGCGTTATGGACAATGTTAGAATAAGATAGCATTACACTTGGAGCCATAAAACTTCGCATTAGCGTCGTTTGGAAACTCTTTTTCCTTTAATAGTGTAACGGTTTACACTACACAGTTTAGCTCCTGCTTCCCTAAGTTTTTATATAGTACGATCTGGCAGAGTTGTTCTGTCAGGGGTTCTTAATTGTTTTATTCCTGTGTACACTTACAGGTTCCCGTGTAACCTAAACATTAACAATCAGAAATTGATAAAATTATCTTGTTTGTATATTATTTTATTGTGAAATCTGTATGTGTAGAGATTATATAAGGATTTTATAATATTAAAAACATCGATAACTTGAATTCATTGAATTTTTAAAATACTTTTGTGTGTCTCATCAAATACTTTAATATATTAATACAGGAAACTCATATAAGTTTAGCATGATGAAATGCGAGACATTGATAGTGGCGTCATCTAAGCAGTTCGGCGGGCAAGTTTCAGTAAATTTGGATAATAAATTTACAGATTACTGTTTTAAATTCATTTTAATAAATAAAAACCTAACCCTACAAAATGTTATAAACTTATTAAACTTACAAAGTAAAGTAAAATATCATAATTATCAAATATTATTAATTAAATAAGGGTTTTGCTATAAGAAAGTAAATGGCATTTGCTTTAAATGTGCCACAAATGTTTTCGACAGCTGCCAAATACAAATCTTAGTGGCCCACCAAGCCACACGGAGTGCTGCAGTCAGTGTCACGAGATTTTCGGCGAAGTTTCCTGTATTAATATATTAAAGTATTTGGTCTCATACATATGTAGGTATCTGTTATATACAGCAATCATGACTTACGAGTAAAAGTTAATAAAATATATGTTACGGACAAAGACGATAATCCGGCCAATGACGTTATTGGCCGGTCAATGACGATAATGCCCAGCCAAGTCGGACATTATCCATAATGACCGGCCACTAACGTTAATGTCCATGTAATTTGGGTAATGTTGATAATTCATAATACGAGCTTACTGTTAACATCGTCGTCCGGGCGATGTCGTCATTGCCCTTAGACAGCGGCCAGTGATGATAAAATAGAAAGTTGGGTTATGTTAGAGGCACCCACGTTGTGTTTGTGTTGTGTAATTTGTGGAGCACATATTGCACATACTGGAGAACCTCAGCGATTCCCCAAAAAATAAAGAAATTTCCCTTAAAGGAGTTGCAACTCAAAATAGTATTTTAGGGGGCCAGGGTACAAGCGTTGTCCCTGCAAGGGCGGGTGTAAAAACAAAAAGTGTGCATGTCGCGCAAACAAGAAAATTTACAATTCGAAGTGTCACAGATCACTCTCATGCCACAACAAGAATGATTAATTTAGAGTTCTTTTAACATTATTTGAAAAATCAATATTCTTTTTTTAATTTTTTAGTTACGTTACCAAGTAAGATTTAATAACTGAATATTATCGTTTCACCTTGCACTTACCTAGACGGTGCACATTTGATAAATAAAAATAATAAAAGAAAACATATTGTATAGTTTCAATAATAATCATGATACCTATATCAACATTCTCCAGCCATTTTTGGCAATTGTCGTTAATGACCGGGCAAGGATGTTAACATGAACATAAAATGAAAATATTGACAACATTGCCCGCCCGCAACGGGCCATAACGTCAATTCCCGGCCATTAACGATATTGGTCAGGAAAAATGGACATTCACGTCATTGTCCGGCCATTATCGTCACTGTCCAATTACCGTCTTTGACCGCAACATATACACAAATGGAAATTACTGTACCAAAAAACCGACTTCAATAGAAGTATGCAAAAGAGAAAGGCTATAGAAATGCTGAACTATGTTCTCTTAAACGAAAAAATACAAAAAACATAAAAAGGCGACATAGTACAACGTATTTATAATAAGAAATATGGAGGAAGGAAGGAAACTTTTGTGTGGACGCTAAACAATCTCAACATTACAAATGTACCAAATTATGAAAAAAAAAACGACTAGCACCTTTTTCCCGTTTTCAAAGTTTACAGTATTTATTAGTTTCGTGTTCAACATCTTTACCATAAATTATGATAATACACCGCTGTTGCATACATTTTACAAAATGAATTACAGTGCAGTGTTTTTAAAACGGCGAGAGCGCATATCCGCAAATGTATTTATTTAATCCATTAAATATTAGTCGATTTGATACAGTCTCTTATTTAAATAAAGAGAATAGTACATCCGATATAACCAAAACCGTCTTTACATTTATGTACCTGTTCTTATTATAATAATATGTTTGTTAGATATGAAAACTTGAACCTTCAGTTACATAAAGCTTTAACATTTCTATTAGCCCTTTAATGTAAGGCAGGGAATTAACGTGCGGTAATGGAATTTGGTTCTTTAAATATTCTTAGATTATAGCCTTAAAATGTACTTAGTTTAAGTATTAATCGTTACCGTCCCTTGGAGAATGCATACAACAGAGCTAGGATTTTCTGCTAAAAGCACCTCGTCACTCAACATTCTGCGATTTCACCTGAACGTTCTCGAGATTCCCTTAAGTTAGTCATCATCTTGGGGAACAAGAAGCAGTTGCTGGAGACTAAATCGACGGAGTAGGGTGGAAAGCAAATCACTCCGATGCTGTTATTTGTGATAAGCTGCTCTGCTCATAGAGCAGTGTGAGCCGGAGCATTGTCGTGCTGTAGAAAGATAGTTTTGTGTCCGCTATTTCTGAGGCGTTTTATTTCCTCCATAATGCTGATTCGACTTGAATGATCTGTCGCAGAACGTTCATAATTTTCTACAGACATTTTTCCAGTTTAAGTTTACCTATTTCACCTGTTTTCAGTGATGGTTTTTAACGAAACTTGATGCAAATAATGAACGACTTTAAGTCTGCTATTTCAAAAAGTACAGAAAGCAGCTAATATTACTACTTAAAAAGGTTCATAAATATGGGTTCACAACGAAGATCTTTGGCAATACTGCAACTGGAGTGTGCCTTGAAGGTTTTATTAATGTTATATATGACTTAATGTTTGTTTTTTGTACTATGTTAATTTAAGTTTAAATATATATTTTGTTTATCTTCCTGGTTCCCTTGAGTAAACGATTCAGTAAAATATTATGTCATGTATAGATTTTCTGTCTAAAAAGCAATTAGAGAAAATTATTCTTTTCATTATAAACGTATTTTCAGTTTTCATGTTAGTACTAGGTAATGGATTTGTAAGTACATACGTTTATCTAAAGTGTGTTTATCGGTTTCAGGTCAATGGTGATGACGAATGGGAGTATGAAGAAATTATTCTGGAACGGGGAGGTGCGGGTTTAGGTTTCAGTATTGCAGGCGGTACAGACAATCCTCATATCGGTGATGACACAGCTATCTACATCACAAAGCTCATTCCTGGAGGAGCTGCTTCGACTGATGGCAGACTCAAGGTTAACGACGCAATACTCCAGGTTAACGATACTTCCGTAATAAATGTTCCACACGCCGTAGCAGTTGATGCGCTCAAAAAAGCTGGAAACACCGTTAAACTGGTTAGTATTATAAATGTTCATTTGAACCATGTAATGAATGTAACGTATGAAATCTGTCAAAATACACACAATTCAAAAAGTCTCTGTACTAAAATATACGAATAACACAACCAAACTAATCAATAAATGTGGTTAAACGTTACTATTTTAAAGGTAATGTTTTGCGTTATAGAATAGAATAGAATAGAAGCTGTAACTAAGTTTAATTAGAGAGATATCGTGTGTTACAACTGCATTAAAATAGACACTGCAAAGTCAGATTCCTCCCTGAACAGAAATTTTCCGCGTACTTGCAACTCGCGAATTAGCAAAATTAAAACAGCCTGAGAGGAAACGCCTGGCTCTTTTCGTTCGCCTAAAATTAGATAAAACTTGAATTTTTTACGGAGACAACCAAGATTTACTTTAGTTAAGTTGAAAGAGACAATTAGTTTGTTAGTTGTTGCTTTGAAATAGCTCGTTAATTTATCATGTTCAAAGAATGTCATAACGAAGTTAAATGTAACATCCTTTTCATGGATTTCAAGTATTTAGCGGCAATAAAAAAATGCTATTTTTTTCATTTTTACGTGTCAGCAAGTATTAGGCGCGTTTTACATACAACTGACGATTAGTATTGATGAGGTGGTACTATTGCTCTAAATGTCCTATTTCGCATACATTCCATATAATATGTCCATGCATTTCGTCCCTACAGTTATAAGGATAATCTCTTGCGTATAGAATACCATCGATGCATGCCGAGCCCATTATCTATTCCTGACAACTTTGCACTGTTGTAAACGTTCAGAAATGCAAGTTCAGCCTAACAGTATCCTTGCATATTCCTGCACGATCAGTATTGCGAGTAATAATGAGGAGCATAAATATTCATTCGACACCGTTTTTAAGCTTGAGCATAATATCACAAATGCATTTTGTGAACATCTTTCCGAAACAAGGAAATGTAGCCGTATAAATGCTATAGTTTGTTGTTGTCTACATTAAATTACACTTCGTTTCATATGAAATGAACCACCCATTAAAAATAGAACTACGGGTTTAAAATAATGTTTCATTATTGCGTATGAAATGATCAGGTTTTCATAAAAAAAGATTAACAATTATAAGAAAACAATAACAACAACGAAAACAAAATTAATAATGTGTAACATCGCCATGAACAGCAATGCAAGCATTTACTCGTCATGCTTTCTATCAAGTGGTCTATGTTCTCCAGAGATATCTCGCTCCATATAACCTCGAGTTAGTGTCTCGGCTCTTCTAAGTTGTTAGGAGCTCTTGGCAATAATCTTAGTCGCCGGCCCTTCATGTCCCAAAGATGTTCGATCGGCGATAAGACCGATGATCGTGCAGGCCAGGGCAACATTTGCAATTGTGCTTATTGGAGGTACGTTCTGGTAATGTTTGCAGTGTGTGGACGTGCGTTATCATGTTGGAAAATACCGTTTGGCAAAGTCTGCATGAATGGTACTAACATCGGTTCCAGGACATTATGAATATAGCGATGAGCATTTAAAGTGCGTGGGACGAACACAACAGCTGATCTTCTACCGAAACAAATCGCACCCCAAACCATAACTACAGGTGTTAAAAAGCTGTATGGCGTCTTGCAACAAACTCTAGATTTCGTCTTTCTCCTAGATATCGACGTACCTTCCTACGGCCGTCATTTGCCCGTAAACAAAATCTTGATTTGTCATTGAAGACAATGTCGTTCCATTGCTGCAGGTAAAGGGAGCCGTTGGAATGGACGGTAGGATCGCAGTCCAAAAGAAGAGATTCTTCTGTAAATTGTTGCCATTGACACGCGGCGGTGAAGAGCTCGCATCCAATCTACAGCAACACACCTTGTTGTTTGAAAGCGGTCTCGTGTAGCCATTCTTCGAAGAAGTTGATCTTCACGAACATTGCTGCTACTTGAAGGTCTACCAGCTGGACGATGTCGCTGAATGCCTTCTTCGGACCAGGCAGACCATATTCGTGCAACTGTGATGTAGTCCCGATTTAGCCTTCTACAAATTTCATGAAAAGAAAGTCCAGCTTCTTTCATGCCGATAATTCGACCTCTATCAAAATCGGAAATGTGGTTAAAATTTCTACGTTGTCTTACTGGAGGCATTTTAAAACATTAATTCTGTCACAAAATGTAACAAAATCTCGAAACAACTAATTAATATTTACTAGATATTGTTTTGTTTCTAAGCAACGAGTTGATGAGAGACAGAAGACGTACATCACAACCACTTGATTTTTTTAATGGAAATAGTGATCATTTCATACGCAATAATAAAACATTATTTTAGCAAATCTTCAAACACGTAGCTTTATATTTAATGGGTGGTGCATTTCATATGAAGCTGAGCATATTTAGTCATATAGAAAGCGGCAGCAACGAGTGGAGATCGTGTTTGTATTTTCTGACCGCTCTGCATCTTATGAAATTGACGTACGAAGTCATAGAGACTAATCATCAGTTGCAGGCGAAACAGACTCTAAATTTACAAACCGTTGCTCAATTTTAATCAAGTGGTGGTTTTCTGCTGGTAGAAGAGTATTTTTGCTTTGAATGGACTCAGGCAATTAACTCCCCATTCAGGAAAATAATTAATATCTGGGTTTGAAGCCACATTTTATTATTGATAATAATTAAACAACTCAGAACCTTTTATGGCATTGAACGATTCTAACTAGTTTATCGTTGATAAAAACAGTTAATATTGAGTTTCCTGTTTCCTTATATTAAAAAACCAAAGCCGTTTAGTTAACATTTCCTGAAGCATGTTTTCAATTGACAATTAATAGTTGCCTAGAATGTATAAAATTTGTTCTAGAACAATCAATAGTTGATTCATACAGGGCAATTTAATTCTAGTTATGCATGTAAATGTACAGGGAATCTCTATAATATTTAAAAAATACTGCTACTAAAGTATAGGGATCAGCTTAAACTGTTACGTGCTGTAAATTTTTTTCTTAGATGTGCCACAGCCTCTCGCAAGTACAGAAGAAAAACAGAATAGCAGCAATCTATAAAAAACAATTAAAGTTAAATGAAAGAAATTTCTTTGGGAGTTCTGCATCGGCTGTGTTAATATTATTCAGTGGAATAAAAAAAGAAAATTACAAAAATAAAACAGCGGTTATGGCCCTTAGAATTTTTTTCTTTCAGAAAGAGAAAAAAATAATTACACAATTAGAAAGTCATTGAAAATAAGCCGTTTATGTCTTGTTCATGTTTTTCGTAACGGTGGCTATTTTTTTTTAATCGTACAGAACGTTATAAGTTATTTGTAAGAAAATTGAAACTGCAATTGATGACATAAAACCACCTGAAAGTGAAATCCGCGACAATATTGTTTCACAGATTTCCTGCTAAATGTTTAAGTGTTATTATAACTAATCTATTTGATAAACATCCGTATTATATATAATAATATACAGGCTGCCCCAAGTCAAGTGCGCACTGTTGCTAACTTTGATATTATAGGAGATACGATGTCGGTTAAATGAACGATGTGGTATGAATTTTATGGCGATTGCAGTGGTGCAATCAGAGAAACAATTGAATATCCACATTCTTAAGTTATTTCTAAAAATGTTATAAATGCACCCTCTCGGTGTAAAATCAAATTCTGAACAAAATATACAGGGCATTCCATTTGAATAATAAACATTTATAGAAAGACCTCGTGGACTGGATGATTGATTGTTTTTCTGTTTTCGCCATAAAAACTTCTACTACTTTGCCCATTTAACACACAGCGTAGCTCCTATAATATCAAAGTTAGCACTAGTGTACACTTAACTTGGAACAGCCTGTGCAATATTGATCTGGCCAGTATTAAGGAATCTCAAATTATTATTAAAATGGATGGTGGATATTATCACTAATAGAAATCGGAATAGGTAAGTCATTGAAATAATGGAAATTTCCTAAATTTAGGTGGCAGTTTGAAAAACTCCTTCAACATTCAACAAACAGTAGCGTTTTGATGATTAGAACGTTGGCTGAATGCTTGTTTATTGTTATAAATCGGGATAATGCAACAAGTCAACAGCTTGTAAATTATTCAAATAAGGGTTGACACTTAAATTCTGTCCAAATGTGGCAGTTTGAAAAACTCCTTTAACATTCAACAAACAGTAGCGTTTTGATGATTAGAACGTTGCCTGAATGTTTGTTTATTGTTATAAATCGGGATAATGCAACAAGTCAACAGCTTGTCAATTATTCAAATAAGGGTTGAACACTTAAATTCTGTCCACAGACTATTGCATATAAGTTTCTTTAGGATTAAAGGAGCCTGATGGTAGTACAAGCGCATGAAAGAACCTGTTCTGCTATTTGTTTAAACTGCCAAATAACGAAGTGAAAACATAAATTTGGTGAGATGAATTCATATGAAAAAATTCGTAGTTCAATTTTGAATCTGTTTTCTAACAATCCGCAGAGATAACGAAGTACATTTTGCTCGAAGATTATGTATTATTGAACGTACTGTTAGAAGAGCTATGCAGAAGTTTATTAACAATGGTTCAGTCAAAGATGAAATGCGAAGTGGCCGTTCTAAGGATACTGGAAATAAAGAATTAAAGGAAAACGTTTTAACGTTTAACGTAAGAAATCAGAAAGAACCGATCAGCTTCAACTCGAGACATAGCAAAAACTGCAGGGGTTGGCACTTGGCAGTCTGATATGCAAACAAAAAACACAGAAAGCACCCATACGAACACCCGAACAGGTGGAAAAAAGTATTACGTGCTAAAAGACTCTTAAAATCAAAAGTTTACGAAAGAGAGGTTTGCATTACTTTAGACGAAGAGACATACTTAAAAGTTTATTTTAATACGTTGTCGTGTCATCACTTCTGTAATGTATTGTCAGAAAAGAAGCTTCTTGAAGAGGAATCTAGTGTGCTTTGAAAACAGGTCCCTGTTTGGTAAGCCATTTGTGAATGTGGTAAAAATATCACTCCGTTTTTCACAAATGGTACAATAAACACCGAAATCTAACCTAAACTGTGTCTACAAAATAATTGATTGTTGATTTTAAGGAGCGAGATCTAGGATGCGGTTTTCCAAGCATCTCTAAGCACTGCAGCCGATTACTAAATACATTGTTTTGGCTAGATTTGGCACCAGCTCGCTATGCCAAAGAAACCTAGCAATGGCACCTAAGGAACTAAATTAGCTACGTAGAAAAGGACGTCAATTCATCCGATGTCCCAAAACTGCGACTGATAGAAAGATATTGGTCGATTATTAAGGCGAAGTTGAAGAAGATATATAAAGCTATTAAAAACATAGACGAGCTGAAAATTCATTGGAACAGCCTACACGAGAAAATGGGAGAAAACCAGATAAAATTTTTAATGGCGGGTGTTAGAGAAAAGATGGGAAATTTTGTTAATAATAACTGAGAAATTCGTTTTTAATTTCAATTTATACTAGTTTTCAAACATATAAATACAATTGTCGTATCTACTGCTTTCATTTCTTGCAATCGTTTTACTTTTGGACAGGATATAAGTATTCAACCCTTATTGGTTACCCTTTGAATTGCTTCATTTCTACCGACAACTGGCGAGATCACACAAATGACCAATATTCGTACAATTATTCACAAGTGACAAATATTTATCAAGTACATCAGTCGTGGGATACCAGCTTTACATGCAATACTAGTGAATTAGCTGATGTTCAAGTAAATGCAATTATATTGTCTATAACGCAAATGAATAATAAAATGAATATCACTCCCTCTAACCATTTTTCCCACTTTGCTTAGTATTTCATCAAGTTATTAAAACAACATGAACAAATTCCTAATAAATCTTGGAAACATTTTCGAATGACATTTTAGATCAACCTCTATAATTTTAGCCTACAAATTAATTTCCTAGATTTTGTGCTAGTAAAGTACCCCGTGTACAAATAAACAAATTGATTTCACAACACTTGCGTTGTTGGCTATACTTGGATGCCACAGATACAATTCGCGTGCATACTGGGTGCAGACACATAGCGTGTATAAGCACTTCCATAATAGTTCATTTTGATATGTGCAGTGTCGCAGTTTGCTGCATTTAAAGCACGTACTTAGTAACAAAACTCTATTCTCGATGTAGAACTTTGAATTAGTCTGTTGTTGCATGTAGATTATATTGGTCGTGGAGCGAATATGCCTTTTTTTTATTTGCCTGAAATTTCAAAGCGCATATTGAAATACGAACGGCAAGGTATCTCTCATAACAACGGATCTTCTCTAAAGGGAGTTGTGGTTTTTAGACCGTCGTACGGTACAGAAGTAATTTAACATTTTCTAATATTTTCAGGAATCCTGAAAATTCCTATAACGCACGTGTTTTTTTTTAATTTTCAGCAAGTAAGACGGCGGCGGCAACCCCGGCATATGAGACTGCTAGAAATAATGTTGGTAAAAGGAAATAAAGGCCTAGGATTTAGCATCGCTGGTGGTATTGGTAATCAGCATATACCAGGCGATAATGGCATATATGTTACTAAAGTCATGGAAGGCGGTGCTGCTCAAGTCGACGGCCGATTAATCGTTGGTGATAAACTCGTCGCTGTTAGAGATCCTGGGGTGAGTCGAAATTCTTTTTTAATTTTAATAGCGGATCAAAACTATATATTCTATCGAATGTGCAGGCATCAGATATTAATATTATATTCCATTATATATTAAGTTAATTAAAAATGTATTTATGTAAAGTTGTAAACTATCACTGATTTGACAGAAGATACAGCTATAGAAAGGTAACAATAAGATTGTTAAAGATTTGAATAGTTAATTATGTAGTAGTAGTGTTACTATCACCTTAAAAACATAATCGAACTCGGATATAAGGAACATGAAACGTTCGTTACACACAGGCGTTCACTATAACAAAAACCAAATTGAATGCTAATAATTTTTGATGAAGATTGGTCATGGAAAACCAAATGTGTGTCTTTATTTAAGTCACAGTTTATAACATTTAATATAATTATTAAATAGTTATCAAACTATAGTTTACTTGCTAGCGATAGATATTCCACTAGAATATTACTTTTAAGATACTTTAGCATGGATACAATCTACTTTTGGACGTATCTATTATAACTGACTAAGCTAACTTTTGAGTCTGCTAATCACTGTAAAAGGTTAGGAATTTTTGTGTGTACGTGTTGCCTTCTGAAACCATATTTACGTGCTGAAAAAAAGATCTACCCGATCGTCGTTTTGCGAACGCCTATTTTTAGATTGATTTTGTTTTTTTTACACATAAATCACTAACTCCAATGATAGCCAGACTTCTTTAAATCAGCCTGTGTAACCCTATTACGATCTTTAAGAAACTGATATAGCATCCATAAAGGTTTGTCCAGTAATTTAAACACCAACTTTGATCAAGTGAAAAGCTGAAACAAACTTTTAGAATGATCGTAAAACATACTTGCGGATGTTATGTTATGAACGCCGAAATAAATATTTTGAGGTCTACTGAAAAAAGTAACTGCAGCAAGTGAGCTAGATTTTGAAAGCTGTTGAGTGAGTACACTAAATGTTAGAAATGTAAGGCTTAAGTAAACACACATATTTTGTTTTCTACAACCACCAATCCTTTTCGAAAATTTGTGTGTGTGTGTATGTGTAGGTGTGTGCGCGCGTGTATGTGTATATAGGATGTCCCAAACGTACCGGCAATATTTCAAAGATGAATTTCAGAACTTATTTAGAGTCGAAAAGTCCATATAAACATATGTCCTAAACGTAACCGTTAATGAGTTATTGTGTATGTCATAATATATTTGGCTAAAATTCAACGAAATTTATTGAATAAATCTTTTTTTAATCCATTTTTATTGTTTTATTTTCAAGAAATGTTCAAAATTATTGCCATTGTATTCAATACACAAAGCCGCACGTCGCAGAAGATATCGCTGCGTTCTTATATCGGCAGCCTGCTGTATTCTTTGACGTAATTCTTCTACCGTATGCACTTCAGTTCCATAAATAATCAGTTTCATGTGAAAAATCTGATGTCAGGTCCGGAGAACACGGTGGCCATACTATGGGTCCTCGTACTCCAATCCATCTTATCGGAAAATGTGCGTTAAGCCAAGCTCTAACGCGAAGACATTGATGTGCTGGTGCCCCATTGTGTTGATACCACATTGCACGTCTAATTTTTAATGGCACATCTTCCAGTAACAAGGGTAAAGAGTTTTTTTTAGAAAATATTCGTCATTCGCGGCATTCAAACGGTGTAGCAGTTCAATTGGTTCAATCAGACGATCATTAAGAATGCCTACTATCATATTAACACTAAATCTATGTTTAAAATGCGACCGTCTTCTTAAATGAAGATTTTCTGCAACCCATTCATGAAAATTATGAAATTATTGATACCATCTCTTGTGAAAAAAGCTTCATCGGTCCATAAATTATGCGGTAAGTTTTGAATATTTTGTACCCAATTACAAAATCTTAAACGAGCTACAAAATCGTTGCCTAGAGCTTGAACTCTTTGATGATGATATGGATGTAAGCGAGCACTTCTTATCATTCTCAAAATCTGGTTTCTACATATTCCAGTACGGAATGCAATTCTTCGCACACTTAAAGACGGATCTTCTTGTACTAATTCAAGAACTTGTTCAGCATCGATTATGGGTCTAGGGGCAACTCCTTGGCCGACTGCATGTCTTGCATTGCAAGTGCCATGTTCCCTCCGTTGAAGATGTGATTCAAGAAAACTGCACGCATAGGCAGTCTTCTATTGGGATATCTTCTACGATAATTTTGTTGTACTGCTAAAGCATTTGCATCACACATACCGTAAACGTAATGAATATCTGCATATTCTTCATTTGAAAATAACATTGTCATTGTGAATTACGATGGGAATAAGGATAAAAGAAGAAGCCAATAACTTCAGTATCACAGTAATAAATGGACAAGTTACAAACAATAATTTGTTGAAAACGATGTTCAAATGTCACCAAACACAAGACGCGATCATGGCAACTAGATCAGTATTTCAGAAATCCGTTGAACTAAAATATTTAGCCACATACATTATGAAATAAACAATAACTCGTTAACGGTTACATTTAGGACATATGTTTATATAGACTTTTCGACGCTAAATAAGTTCTGGAATTCATCCTTGACATATTGCTGGCACGTTTTGGGTCACACTGTATACAGAGTGGTCCTGAAATAATTAATCAAACTTTAGGAGCGGGTTCTCCATACCAAAATAGGAAAAAAGTTCATATAAACCTTAGTCCGAAAATTGTTTCGTTACGGAGTTACAGCATTCTAAAGTGAGATTTGTCCTATTACTTTTCGGCATATAACTATGGTAATTGTTGGACCGATGTTTTTAAATTTTATGGGAATACCTTACTCATCATGTTTTCTACAATATATTTTACATTATTTTGTTTTTCCTAATTTTGACAAAACAGTCTGATTCGGTATGCAAAAATACCCAAAGAAGATAATCTTGTTAAAAGCCGATAAACTCTACCGTTTTCCAAATAATTCAATTACTATGAAAAATCGAGTTGCCGTGATAATTTGGAAATGAAATAAATCGTAGGATGGACTCCGAAGCCGAGCGTTGCGGCCACTACTCTACAGCAGTCCCCTAAATAATTTTTAGAAACTGTTCATAAAAACTATTAAATCAAAAATTCAAAATTTGCTTCGCGTGCATTACTTCGAACGTTATTTTCTGTAAACACCTGTTTTGTATATCGTTTACTTTAAGAGTTTACATAAAATATTTAAATAAATGTGTTAGAATTAGTCTGTGAGTTCAAATTATTGCGGTATTAACGTAAAATGTAATATACAACAAAAATACATCTACCTGGAAATCACACTCCTGGAAGCAGAGTTGTCTTTCCAGACACTTCGCATTTACAAATTAGTTTGTGTTAACTGTTATCGATTGTAATCATTTGGGCGTGTATATATAGTTTAAATCAATTTTTTAAATAATTAAAGAACCCAATTGGCGGTGCAGACCTCTTATTAATGAGAACCCGTAGGGGAGAGGTTTAATTAGTGGATCGATGTATTAACGCGTCCGGTTGTCACTCGGGCAGCCCGGGTTCGAACCCGCATGGCGACCGATTTAAAAAAATATTTTTATATTTAAATTTAGTCTTTTTGTTAATGTTACAGTATTAACAATATGTTTTGACCTAATATTGTATATTTACTCAAAATAATTTTAGTTTACTATTTGCCAATAATTCTTTAAATCTTACTATATGTAAAAATTTGCATATTATAGTAACAAATAAAATTTAGATTTCCAGATTTTTAAAATCGGTACCCGTGCGGAATTGAACCCGGTCCGCTTATGTATCGACCGGACGCGTTAATACATCGGTCCACTACACCTCCCCTGTGGGATCTCAGTAATACATACTGCACCACTACTTGGGTTCTTTCATTATCTTAAAAATTTACTTAAACTAAATAAACTAACGCTCTAATTCTAACTCATACAATCAACAACAGTTAACACAAACTAATTTGTAAATGCGAAGTGTCTGGAAAGACAACTCTGCTTCCAGGAGTGTGATTTCCAGGTAGATGTATTTTTGTTTTATTTTGCATTTTACATTAATACCGCAGTAATTTGAACTCACAGTGGCGGTACCAAGCAATGGGGTGTAAGGTTACTGACGTTGATGAAAATGAAATTTTATGTAAGACACAATAAATATGCTTATAGAGCAGAACGGTTGAAACTGCAACTGCACTTAGGTTAGCCGACAAAAATGGAAGTATAGAGCAGACCTGCACAACATACGGCCCTTCAAGAGTTTTTCGGCGGCAAGCGAAAAATGTAGAGGATGTAAAAGAGACGAAATATGTAACGACAAGATGTATAATACGTCTCGATAACGTTAATAGTAACAGAACCTGAAAAATGTATTTAAACGTGTACCACTGAGCAAAGTAATTTTGCTTAACATTAATGTGATTTCATGATAAACTAAAATAATAAGTAAATAAACAAAAATAATAAATGTAATTAATTGATATTAATTAAAATTGTCCTTTTTTATAATATAGATTATTTGCAAATAGTTTAATCATTAATAGTACAGTTAGAAAGTGAGGCCCAAAGAAGTTTAGCCTATTTTAATTTTCGCCCCTATCTACTGCCAATTTGTGCAGGTTTGGTATAGAGTTATATAGGTGCTACATCACTTTATCTATGTATATAGATATATTGCATTTAAATCAAATATTGCTTTCAGTTTCTACCATAATTGCCAGGATGGCGTCCCTAATGACCTCCACAAAATAAAAAAAGCTTAACGTGGTCGCGTTGCATCTCGTATGTCATCTACGCTGCATTTAAACTGTCGTCAATTTCAGTGAAGTTGCCTAAGAACACTTACTATTACCAGAATCTATAGTTAATTATTTCAGTACCTACTTCCAATGGAGTATTATTCTTTCCACTTTTAAAGTCTATACGCAGATCGTATTTCTAATGTTATGCAAATTGCTAAGCATACTGTCATAAACATAGTGGTAGTAAACCACAAGCATTTGTATCAAGTTCAGTTTTTATGTACTATAGTCAGAGATAGGGTAATTTAAACAATGTCCGGTTTCTTCATTTACCCCACAGTCCAGTCGGTCTGATTCGCCATAGGTCTTTTGAGATAATTGTTTAATTATTGTATACCTTGCTTACGAGTATTATTATATTTTCTAAAAATAACCTACCGAAGGAGTTGAAAAGGTATTTTTAACGTCAGTCTTTCCGATGCCATTTTTGAGCTAATAATGGGCGGCAACAACTACACTTCTCTCAAAACACATGTCGAGATCGAGAAAAGAACGTGAGTGAGTAGCACAACCAATTCCCAGGCACGGTAAATAGCTGTTAGCTAAGCCTGTAACGTACTTATACATGGATAACTTTTTATGTTATACCTAGGTTTTATTTTATTTTTTATTTTCACCGCTTACTTCCAAGTGACTCTAAAATTACTCTGTATTGAAATGCTCTCATAAGTGATGTTTATTAATTATACAGGATATTGTTATTACATGTTTTGTTCAATTTTGTTTCTTATTAACCAAACTCCTGATTTATTTGGGTTTCGTATAAAAATAGTACATTGTAAGTAGATATTACATTTAATGCTTAAAATACGTCTAAGATTCCTGATTATTCCTGAATTTCTGCTTCATCGCCGCCTTCCGCCAGCTGATTCAAATTGTTCTGGTATAATTTCGGAATCAGTGGGTAATTTTACAAGTTATTAATTATTACCGATATGGGCATAATTTGTTAATGCTTTGTCCTTATTGGCTACCTATACATTATTTTATTATAATTGCATCTGATATGGAAAACTTAAATTCACCTTAAGATCTACGTTCTGATCCATGGGCTGTATAATAGTAGTAGCCTTTAGAATTAAAAAATCGTTAAATAGAATTTAAATTTTCTGTGTGAAGAACAATTATATTCAAGTAGTATAATTTTCCAATTTTTCAATTTCGATTCATAACCCCTCTCTTATCAATGTTTCAAAAACTGTATTCAATGCCTTACAATGTTGAAGGCATATTGGTTTTCTGAATTTTGTTATGACTTATATTTTTTTGTTTTTAATCCCTGAATGAAGAAACATTAGTATGTGTTATTTTCTTTATTTCCTAGCAATACAGTTTTCTTCTGGAATTTCAGTGTCTTATCTAGCTTCATCTTGTACAACAATCATGTCTTATTCTCGTTGAAGATATTATTTTCCGCGTAACATCTTTTTATTTCTGGCCAAATTTCCCTAAACCACGGAGTTGCACAAGAGCACTTGCTGCTCCGTATGTTTTCCTGCGTTAATATTGTACCTTTCTTTAAATCTTTCCATTCAGTCATCCATACTCTCTGCTGGGAATTTACCCGATGCGCATAAAATTAACCCTTAGGCTATTCAGTTTTACCTGTTTTGTCTTTAAATTTATACATTTTGATTGATTTTCCGAAACTCAGTTACAGTGTTTCAAGTAAATTCATGCATCAAGTAATAGCCAATTTTGTATTACAGGGGATGATACCAATGTTTGATGAGTTTTAGACGTCGTTTTCTTTAATTATTTCAGGAAAAGCAGCGTTTCCCCCAGTAATATTTTTATTTATAAAACTGCAATAAAAGAAGCAGTAGGTATATCAAATTGGAGGTTTGTGCGATAATTCTGAGAGAAAATCAAAGTTAACCCAGTTTAGTATTTAAATTTTTCCTTTTACATGAATGTATAACTAAATAATTCAAAACGGTAATATAATAAATTTAATAAAACGCGGACCTTTTTGCTTTATGTGTATTTTAGTGAAGATTACTTGTAGTGGATACCGCGTCTTTACACTTTTACTACCCGTTCTTTATAGGTAAACGTTATGTTAATTTCTCTTCATAAACTTAATTGCTATATGGGCGCGTTAGTTAACCTAAATACATGTAAAACTAAGGGGTTTTTGCCCGGACATTAATTTTTACAGCAAACGAGCGTTAGTAATATCGCCGTTCACTATATAAGACGTCTACTATACAAGGCGATAAGTAATTATCTGCAGTAGTAAGGCCATGAGAAATATACAAATTT
Source organism: Limonius californicus (assembly GCA_014611495.1). Classification (NCBI taxonomy): domain Eukaryota; kingdom Metazoa; phylum Arthropoda; class Insecta; order Coleoptera; family Elateridae; genus Limonius; species Limonius californicus. The sequence continues at coordinate 4,158 of JABXWE010102790.1, read as the reverse complement.
CTTTTTGCTAAATACATATTCTAAAGCAATTCCTAAACCAAAACTTTTACATATCTGGATTTCCTAAATTACTCCGCAAACTTTTAAAACGAATAATGTTTGTGTATAATACTGTTGTGTGTATGTTTTCCACTAGGTTCAGGAACCACTCATGCTGTATCGAATCAGACACAAATTGTTACCGAAAAAGTAATCCCTTAAAAGATTGTAATATTAACGAGATAATCTTTTCGTATATTGCCGAAAATATATTTCCTGGTTTTGAGTGCAGTCCCAGACGTAAAATTAATCGCAAAATATTATATTTATTTTAGTTTTCTTATAAACTTATTATTTATAACATTGTAATATCAATACACGAAAATACAATTAAAAAAGTTTCCGAGCAATCAGTTGAGATGATCTCAAAATATGTGTAGCGAACGTGTAATACAGTAGAGACTTAATCTAAAGCACCAAACTGGTAGAATTTGTAATAATAATGTAATTTATTAGAACAAATTTGGCCATGTTAATATTAATGGCAGATGTTTACACATTTAACTTTGAGCAAAGTGACCAGCAATAGATTTCCTATGAACAGGGGAAATGTACTGAGCAGCTGGGGGTTTTTAATCTAGTGACAGATACTCAAGCTTGAGGTCAATTGTTATAGATTAAGGGTGGATGGAAGATTTGTACCTCTAAATAATACATACATATTTAGTAAAACAAGGTTTTCTTTTGCCTAGCATATCGCACGGTAGCTGTATGATAACACGTTGCAAAGTCTTTTAATAAGTTTAATATTCTGTTATGATACGTATTCGTATCATAAACAGTTGCCTCAAGACTTTTTGTTAGAAACGAGTGGGTAGATATGTGGACGTGCTTCTACTTCTTAAATTCTATAAAAAAGATGGACATAGGAAATTTCTGAAATTCCGTTACACCATTTCAACAAGAACAGTACTAATATTTAGAAAACGTGACTTATTATACAAGTAGTTGTATAAAGCAGGGGGAATGTAATAATTGAGATAAAGTAACTGATAAGAAAATTGTTTTACTATATTATACTAATCTATCTCATAAATATGTAGCAATCAAATATGTGACAGTGGTTTTAAAAACGCATGCAACACTTGAATAAATAAATTGAAGTGTTAACGCGATGTTTCGATTTTTTTTTATTTTTCGGCCATTGTGCTTAATCAATGTAAGATACGCAGTAGATATTTCGTTCATAAGGAAGCAATAAACAAAATATTTGATATCACGAGAATGACGCACTGTAAATTAAGACAAAAACCTACACCATTATACAAAATATTATTCCAGTTTAAGCTAAGTTTAATTGGCCAGCCGTTGTCTTGATAACGAGTTCGCATCTTTTTGGCATATAATTTATCAGTTTTCTTAGTTCCTTCTTCGAAATACAGCACGCATGAATCAGAGATTAGATTAATTTTAAAGATAATGTTTAGTATACTTCACTACAAGTTCTCTATTGAGTTCAAGTGTAAGGATTACGATGGCAAGCCCATTCTGCCAATTTCTTGATCGTCATCTCCGATTTAACCAGTTTCTCCGGCAACGAACAGTATTGTCCTAGAAAATAATTTTTTTTTAGCATAACAGGTCATTTCCGCGAGATAACATCATATGCTGCAGTACTTTCAGATATTTTGAGGAATTCATCATTCCAGATAGTCGACTCCATTAGCAGGCATGCCACCCATTCCGTAACAATGGTTGGATGGTTGATTGTTGGAAGTATCTCTTTTAGTGAATTTTTTCCGCAGGAAACGTTGTTACATACATACTGCCAGCATGATTATTCACTTGAAATGTTGATTCATTATGAAATAGCACCTTCTGCCTCGGCTTTGTTATCCAATTCTGATGTTTGGCGTATTTGCTTCTTGGAGAGTAGTGACTTCTTCCATACTCCACATCTTGTAAGTTCAAAACTACCTCCCATGGTGGAAGTGCACACCTTTACACTAGTCGCTTCGAACCAGAATTTGCTTAATTAAGGCTGCTATCTGCCAGGTTTGTTCTAACATCATCTCCAACTAAGGTTTTCTTTGGTTGCTCATTATACCGTTAATCGTCAAGTTTTCCAAATTCCGTATACTTACTTTATAAAAACTCTCATAACTGAAAATTGGTTATGTTTACTACGGAGGCGATTTGGCAGGGTGATATAAATAGTTTCAAATTACTTTCGGTCCGATGCTATTGTTTGTTTCTTCTGGCAGTTCTTCAGTTTGCTGCTTTTAAAGTAATTCAAAAAACACGTAAATGTCTTAAAACTATTACAGGGTTTATGTAATCATAATCATTGGAAATATTCACAAAAAATAATGTTAAATATACCGCATCCCATTATTTTTCTATAAATAATCGAATACGGAAATCGGCTATGGAACATTATTTTAATCTTTTCTATGTAATTTTAAGAAGATAATTAGCAAGTACATTAATGATATAGTAATTACATCCAGATAGTTGGAAGCCATTAGCTAAATTATCGGAAAATTCGGTGTTAATCTGTAATAATAATTGGCTTAGGTGGACTTTTTAATACTATGCATTACGTATATTCAGAATGGGCTATAGGCAACCAGTCTTACGCTTGCCTTTTTTGCTATATCCAATAATCATACGAAAACGGACTGTGGTCTGTGATGTACACTGATTGATTTTCGGCCCTAAATATTGTAAGGAATGCCTGTCGTTATTGTTGGCATTTCTAGAATTAAGTTGGCGAAATGATACGACAACAGGAAGCAGGTACATTTTCAAGCAAAAATATACTGTGCCCAACAGTAACTAAAGTAAATGAATATAAATAACGAGGGTGGCGGTGCTTTTCCCATTTCGCTGCAGGCTGTCACCCACTGAAATTAATCAGAACCTTTTATAAATCCAATTACAGTTGTCACAACCCTTTAAACAAAGCCGTATTTAAAAATGATTGTAAACCGCAGACCTATTGTTCTGATAACGCTTAATGAAAATTCGTTGCATCGTCACTTCCGAACAATCATAACCAAAAGTGTTTCTTTTGTTGTATTTGAGAATACATACTACTCTTTACATTACAGTGCTTTCAGAAGTTGAGTTATAAATACAAGATATCATTTAGGTGTCAATTATGTGATTTACGTAGATCGCAATTATTGGTTCGATTAATTCGTGGTTACATAAAACCATCATACCAAATTCTGCATTAAAGTTTAGTGAGAAATACCTAGTAGCTTTCGCCATTGTAAACCTGTATGTAACTTTTTTAAGTATGTTTTGTTGTATGGTGAAGTTGCATATAGGGATAAAGATGGCCACCAAAAAACAATTACTCGCATCACAGTAAAACCATTACTTTTACATGCGTCGCTGGCTTTACGTAATTTTTCGCATTAGTAAAGTTTAATAATGTTTTCTAAGTTGGTGAGACCTGCTATTATGGAAAGCATTTCACGGTAACTTCTTCCGTTCTTCCCGGAAGTATCATCCTAAAGCGCGGTTCCAACGTAAGGCCGGCTTGTGAGCCTACGGCGACTGAACTGCTAAAAACCCCTGAAAAAGTAATGTTCGGCTAAAATATGGGAAGTCATGAAACTTGTATGAAGCAGAGGTAAATTTTCCTTTTATTCCCTCATCTGCTGAAAAGCGCTGCCAGCGTTTTATAATTCTGTAACATTACCATCTAATTACATCCCTGGTCGTCTTGGCACCACTTGTCACTGTAACATTTTTTCTTGTTTATGAGATTCTACAGTTAATTTCGTTAATTACAAAAATACAGACACGCTGTGCTTTTTAATGCTACATTAACATAATGTAAAAGCTTATACAGTTGCCATTGCGGATGCTACGATAGGAAGATACACAGTGTGTTTCTGAGATTATGCCCTAGCAGATATCTCTCCTATTAGTAAAGATAGAAAACGAATTAAATACTCAAGTTACAGTATTTTATCTGGTCAGTTTTATCAATGAAATGAACATGCGAGAACTCTGTGGGCTATACAGGGTGTCCTTTAAATACCTTAAAAGCTTCAGGTAGCACTCTTCTGTAAGAAATACAGTCCTCAAAAACACTAACACGAACTTCCTATAGTGCTTAGTTTCCTCACACGAGACACTTAAAGAATATTATACTTGGCAACG
>JABXWE010102789.1:0-37512 GCA_014611495.1 Limonius californicus | reverse complement strand
ATTATTTGCTTAATCTAAATTTTTACACACAAAGTATTTATATTTTACCGCAAAATAATTCCTTATACAATTTGCACTTTTTATAATATGTAGAAGTAACATTTGCCACGATACTTGCAATAGTTATATGAGTATTTGTTGTAAAGCAATAGCACAACATTTTATAAAATAGCTAAATGTAAGGACAAATTCATTTTCCTGTAATCTTTCAACGATTGTATAACACTTTTTGAAAGTAGAAACTGTGGCCTTTGTTTTACAAGGAATCGAAGTGATGAGAACAATTTACATTTTCTTCTAGAACTAAATAAGAAAGCGCTCTCTGTCTATACATAAATACCATAAATAATTCCGGAAGAAATATTTTGTTTTCGCAATTTCCATATAATAAACAGCACATCAAAAGGAATTTCACTTAATTGATTTACGTAAGATTCCAGATATCTCGGGCCTTAACATGCAAAATTGAAATTTTCACTTCTAATAATAAACAGCAAAATACAACACCACATGGAGGCTTGAACGTATTAATCTCTCCATGTCCAAACTGAATTAATGTTGATCAAAATCAAAACGTAACGTTAATCCATTGCTTATGTACATACACAAATAACTTTCAGATGTAAAATAATGTAGCAAATCACTTACCAAAATGGACAATGACAGAAAAAGAAAAGTTCGCACTCACCTGAAAATACAAAACATATATTAAAATGGGAAGGTTGTATAACTATCCTAGAGTGAAATACGTAGCTAAAAAATAGTTTGAAATGTATTTTGTAGTCGGTTTACAACATTAACATCAAGTTTAAGGCCAATGTAGCTATTATAGTACACAAAACGAGCGTTGGGTAATTAAGAACCGCCTAAAAATTAATATCATCATCCAAATTTATGAATTTCTCGATATGAAATGCTCTTAATTGTAGAATACGTAACTTTTGAAGCGAATTTATTTAAAGATTTTAAAGCATTCTTCCGAATAAACAATTAAGCTGACAATTTAAATGAATCCTAAAATATGCAGTGTTATTTGTTTGGACGTGAGAAAGGGACGACCTAACGAAAATGTATTCTGTAGAAAAGAGTATGGTCACACACATTTTATCGATTGCTTCCTGCTAATTTACGTAAATGTGACTCGACTACCAGCAAATTTTGTAGGCGTATAGAAACTACATGATTTATGCAAATAATTAATTTTTATTACGTAAAACACGGATTATACAAAAATTAAGACACACCGCACCGTGCAATTAAATGTGGTTTAATAAAGAGATTTTAACCTACAGGTTCCCAGTTTAGGATATAAAATGGTATGCATGCATACGGTTCATTATTCAAAGGTATAATTAAAAGAATTGTAAAAAAGTACAACACTATCATATAAATTTCTAATTTAAAATTGGAACTTGAAGTGATGCCTTAAACAAGCACTACTCAGTTGTAACTTTGATCATAATGTTGTTGTTAATTAAATAAATTATTTCTTCTCTATCTTTACAGGAAAGAAAAATAATATTGATTTTAAACACATATTAAATTTTAATTGGACATGTAGGAACCCAAAAAAGCAGTATTTATGAAATGACCGTAGGTGTTCATCTTCTATATCTTCATTGTTAGGCTTTGTGTATCTATATTTAAGAAAAACATAAATTATTTGATTTTAGTATATAGTTTTATATTTGAAAATATTATTAGAATCACGCTACAACATAGATTATTATAAAAAAATATAGAAGCAAATCGTCTTTTAAACAATTATGATTTTTTTTTTTAATTTTCATTGTTAAACCCGTAATCAAGTTCTTCTTCATATAAAAAATATTTAATACCATTTAGAAACAATAATTTTAATTTATTGGAACATCCTTATACCTACATAACAAAACTGAGAAAAACTAGGTACCCTAGAATTGTTCCTATTTTTAAAGAAGTACTGCTTAAAAATCGTTCTACAGACTTTATAGAATTGATTCATTGGTTACTTTGTGAAGAACTCATCGTCTAAACTCAAAGTTATAGTTACTTGTATTTTGATTGGGCGAGATCTAGGACGTGGTTTTCCAAGCATCTCTTTGCACTCAAGCCATATTTGGCCCATTGCACACCTTAACCACGAATTTTGCCTACGTGGGGTAGTTTTAATCCCAATGGTGATCTTTAACGTGTCACACATCGAAGTAGCACGGAACCTACGGCTTTACTTCTTATCTGACAGAAGACCGACTTTCAGATTTTCTCCGCCAGAAGCATCTCACCGACCTCAGCCAGAATCTAATCCGTGTCCCTTGGATCTACAGGCAAGTGTGCTAACCACTAGAACACCTTTTTAGGTTCGACAAATGTTTCATGAGATGGGACCTCGCGACCCACTAAAAATGTTTTGTTGTTTTGTGTGTTTATTAATGTTACATTTTAGGAAAATTTTCTACAACAATAATACTAAAAAAGTTGTTGTGATAAAAATCGACTTATAGTAATAATACAGTAACAATTACAATAAATTTTCAATGAGCTCACTGATGTGTTAATTGTAAAAACTCAAATCTTAGCGTTTGAGTGGTTTAGCAGCATCTTAAATCCGCTGCATGTTGCAAACGGTTCCGATATTTTGTTTTGATCGTTATTAATGCAAAAAAAATCATCTTCGCAAAGATAAGTCGTGGCAAATGACAAAAGTACAATCAAGCCTCTGTGCTTAGTATTGGCTTTTCTTGTAGTATCTTTATCCAAAACGAAGTTAATGATATTTCTTTGTTTTGATAAATATTTTGCAAATTGCTATGATTTTGGATACTTATCCTCCTGTAATTCATCAATATTTGTGAATTCGTGCAAAAAATCTTCCGCTTTAAAATCGAATGTATTGTGTACCTATTTGTATTTGGACAAAGTTTCTGGAATGTTGGAATGCTCAATGCCTACAGATGTCTTTAATTTGAACAAAGGACGAATTTGTTTCTTCCTGAAGTAATTTTATAAACGGAAAAGAAGCGAATCTTTCTTCCAATAAATTATTTTTTCAAAGATTTTATTTACAATTAAATGTTCTTAGTTTCTCTATTGTACCAAGTAATGTTTTATTTTTTCCTTGCATTGTTGTATTTAACTCGTTTATTTACTAAATATGTCAGAGAGATAAGCTATTAATAATAACGACTTTGAATCTGACAACAATGAGACAGAAGGATGCTTTAATATCCATTAAAAACTTTAAATTCCATTCCTCTCGACAGCAATCTAACCTCAACATTTCCTTCTATTACTATACAGTCATCGGCCGTACTTCGCACGCCGCCGGTAATAGTCGTATGCGTCTCGCAACAATCCGAAACGGGTTATGACATTTTTCCATATAAGATTCTTAAGAAATGTATCGCGACCCTGGGCTTATAGTTTGAGTCGCAACCCATAAGTTGAAAATCACTGCACTAGACCATCGAGACAGGCGCCAAAGCTACTTACTAGATTGTTCAAGTTCATCAGTACCTACTGAAGATGGCAACTTAGTTATGTAGCCGAAATACGTATATTTAGGTATCTGATATCGTGGGGAAACGGGTTTTTCAAAATGTTGTCTAAGAACTTTGTTAACATTTTGAGAAATTGGGGTAGACAAAGCTGCTAAGAAAATTTGGTTTTGCTGGTCACCCAAATAATAACTACGCCTTCAGAAAATATTCAACAATCGATTTACCCCTTGTTTAAAAAAGTATGAAAAGGAAACTGACAGAGGCGAAAAATGCCTCAAAAATTGTTTTTATTAGTCACCTCAACTTTACTCCGAAGTTTTTTGCGAATTGTCCAAAACTGAAAAACCTGTTTAAAAAATATGGGAAAAAGACTATTTACACTAACGTCTTACGTGATTTTTTATAATCGAAACACTGTTTCCTTAAAAAAATGGCAAACATCGACATGATATTTTTCACAATATCTAATACTAATATAATCGAATATAAAAATATCCAATTTTAGTATTTTAGTATCTATAAATAAGTGAGAAATTAAAAGAACCCAAGGTTAATCATTAATAAAACATTTAGCATCTAAAAATATGGCACAGTATAGAGACTAGACGGAACACTTCGGAAGTGATATTGTTATTTCTGATAACAAGCTTAACACCGACGCTAGGAATAAGCCCACTACAGAACTGCTACATATAAATGCAGCAGTAGGTTTACTGTTTGCAACAAAGCTGTTTCATAAAAACGCCCTATGTATACAATGACATGCAAGTTGTTTTAGATTACGATGTTAAACGGGTTTTTGTTATAAAATAAGGAAAAAGTGCCTAATTATAAATAATAATTTTCAATCATAGAACTTACAGAAGTATATAGCTAGTGGCTTTCAAATCGTTTTTATCACTAATTAATGCATTCTACTATTTTTAGCACATATATAAACCTATTTAAGTATTTAATATACTCCCATCTTCTAATCTTAAATATTTTGACATGAATGAAACAATTTTCAGTATTTATATTTAATGGAAACATATTTGAGACTCATACACTTTTAAAATTTAAAATTTTACCTTTCCACGAAATGCCATCTAAATTCTTTTTCTTAAACGTAAATGACAACTTCTGACATTCCCAATTTTTTAAAATTCTATTGAAATATTATCGATTTCAAATTTTATTTGAACAAGGTTAGATTTTTATTCCAGAATCTTCTTTGAATTTTTGAAAGCGTTCTTCATTTTATATTTATCTATCAGAACAATTTTACACTGTTATGCATTATAATAAATATAATTTATGCAATTTCAATCTTTTTATTTCAGAAGTTGTTGTTAATGTGAGTTTGTCATGACTTGTTAAAGTTTTTCTTGGGTTTCATTCTTCTAAAGAGCATCGTATGTCTTTTCTCTTTAATAAAGTTGAGTGGAATATAATTCTAAGTTTGTTCCGTATTTCAAAATTTTTATGAAACTCATATTCTTTTCTATGGTTTGCGTACGTGTTATGTGCAAAATATTAAAACCGCAACAATTACAACTTCGTATTTTCTTCTATGTTCGACATAAAGATAAATAGTTATTTTTTGTTTAAAAGCTGAGTATAGAATAATCAACATATTTTTGAAAAATCATAAATTCTGTTTTATCTTTATACACAATTTTTGCATTATTACTGTAATTTTTTTATATTTATAATTCCTTAGAAGTGTTCATTTTATTTACTTGTTATTTATTTACATATAATATTTTCAAAATGTTCGAAATTATTCGATGTTAAAATTATATTGTACGTAATTGCAGTTTCGCTGAATTTTTGTTCACTTCTTTATGAAGACAATTACAAATATCAGTTAAACACGCAGTATATAAATAAATAAACGGGATATGTAAAATTGCAGCCCAACTGCGATATAATTGTGGCGGCTCGCCAAGTGAAGTAGGTGAAGTGCCTCTTCACCTAAAATTTTCAATCAATTGCGAATATCTATTTAAATTACATAACAAATTATTTATCGGCATTACATCTATTAGGAGTCGTTTATTTATGGCATACATACTCGTAGATACAATAAGCTTAGTGAAAACAAATACATTACGTTTTTTCTGGTTCCCCTTTAAATTTTAAAGTGCAGTCCGTCGAGCGTGAACGTGAACGTATTTTAACACTGCACTTATACCTCCGTTACCATGGTAACGCCTACGTCAATATCTACAATTGGTTCACGGTGAATCGCGCAAGTGAAGAGTTCAGTCGCAATCAGGCGCTGAACTGCATGTTCGGGTTTGACCGTCGGTTTTTAAACGATTTCAACAATTTTGAATTCACATTTTTAGCTGTAGTATTTAATAATATTTTCTCTCTCACTGAAATATTATTTGATGTTCTCCAAAAGAAATCATTGGATATTAGTTTTTGTGTTACAAAAATAAATAAAACTATCGAACTATTAAAGAGGAAAATGAATGACGATTTCTTTGATACACTATTCGAAAAGACTAAGGAAATAGAAATAACACAAATCGATATTTCTAAGCGCCCTAAGCGGGAATACGCTAGCCTTACAAATAATGACATTAGAAGAAAATATAGAATTTTGTTTTATGAAGTACCTACTGGACCACATTGTAATGGAAATGGAAGTAAGGTTTCAAGACTTCCATAAGTTACAATTCAAGTCTTTGGCTGATATTACGAAATCAGAAATCGAACAATATGATTCGTGTTTTCCGTCTAAAGCATTTGAAAGTTTATATCAATTTTATGGCAAAATATTTACAAAAAGTCAGCGTCTTAAAAACGAATTAAATCTTCTTTATGGCGATGAAAGTTACCCCAATCTACAGACCCAAGAGTTACTAGAAAATCTCAATGAGAACAAAGAAATTTTTACCGAAGCCTACAAATTGTTTTGCCTCATATTAACTATTCCGTCGACAAGGGCATCAGTGGAAAGACGTTTTTCTTGCATTAAACGAATAAAAACGTACTTAAGAAATGCAGTATCTCAAGGTAGGCTTTCTTCTTTGGCAAATATTTTAATTCAAAAAGAACTCTTATTAGAATTAATAAAAAATCAACCATTTTACGAAGACACAATAAATAATTTTTTTACATTAAAGGACAGAACGATAGAATTGGTCTACAAGATCTAGGTAAGTTGACATTGCATTATATTTTTTCTATTTGTTATTATTAGGGTTATTATAATAGCACTTCACTTATTTTTTACCCGCGAGCCGCCACTGCAGTATATATTAATTATGGTATATCTCCTTGACCATCAATTGTTTTCTTTCATATCTAAAATTCATGAGATTAAACCTCAAAACATTTTATGGCACTAACATGTTTGTTCATTAGAAGAATTTGTTACAAAACCCGCTGCAATAGTTACAATTTCAGATAAATAACATTTAAGGGAATTCTAAACCGACCTGGTAATTCAAAATTAAATGTAACCTTTTACAACGGCAAACCATTCTATTGCTTTACCCAAATGCTGTAAATCGAACTGGAGCCAATGTAAAAGGCACTGCGTATGTTGTCGTACAACATACAAATACATTTGTTGCAGGATCTTGGTATTGTTCTGATTTTAAATTAATTGAACTGGAAGTATTTTACATTTTGCTCTTTGTTTCCAGCACTTGTAATACAGTAGACAATGCAAATCCAAACATTTATTGTGTAAACACTCGTTGTATCTGGGATAGCGTTATATCTGAATTCGTCCTAAGTGAGTGAGACTGTATATTAAAAATTTAATAACAATCAAAAACATATATAAAAATAATAAAAATATAATATATTTTTGACAGATTTCGATATCACTGTTTCCTTGTTATTAACTTCAAAACCAACGAGCTTGTTTTACTTTAATTAATATTTATTTATACTTCCGTAGAAAAGTTTTCGCAACAAAATACAGAGCGCTGTACTGGATGTTTGTAATAATATCTTCTTCTTGAAAGACCTAGCTTAGTCGAATAGATAATGATTTGTACTTAGGGTAAAAGAGGGAATTCTAGTCAAACAATTAAAATAGTCAATAAAAATTGTTTGATATTACACTAAAACATATACACAACTCTTTTTCTGAATCTGCCATCATTTGTGTTCTTAATCAGATTTTATGTTTAATTTTCTGGACGAAACATTTGTAAGATTGTGACTCATCTAAAAGTATTTACAAATCCACCAAGGAGGGTTTCTGTTTGGAAGAGACGCATGTAGAATATATGTTAGAAGGATTCTTATACTGCTTTTTTCTGAAGCGAAATATTAGATTCTGTAGCATTCTCCACCTTTTAGTCACTTATATTCAATTCAGTTGTGTTTCTGATGAAAATACTATAGGTAGTACTTTTCAACGTATTTTAGTCAGTATCAGTATAAAATATGTTGCGGCAGAAATTAGAAACTTTAAAAAATTATCCTTGTAATAGGACCAATCGGTTGTATGGAATGCACTTTGGTGGATTTTCAAATTTGTTGTTGTTACAGATATTTAAAAAGGAAAGAATTTCATATTTGCTATGTTAGGTTCAACTTAATTTGAATTTTATGGGTTGCTTTAGCAGTTACCACTCTACCAAATGGTTGGCGGCAGTTGTTAACATAGAAAAGATTAAATTTCCTATCCGCTGGCGAATTTTGTTGTAATTTCCAGTAGGATACGATCTAATAAAACTTAATCGCCATGACCTTTGGAGCAAAACCCGTATGCCTCTGATTACATAAATTGGTGATTACGGGACCGTAAAAAACATGTTCTCACAAATTCTTAAGTAACCAAAAAAGCGCATGTTTTCCTGCATAGGCAATCGTGGATTTTTTAACGCACTGTATTATACAAATCAAATACTGAAAAAGCCTACAATTTAAAAATGCCACGAAGGACATAGAGAAGGAGAATTTGTTACAAACATGGCTACTACTGAAGTGGCTTAGATCAGCGGTTCTCAATCTTTTTGAACTCTTGGCTCTCTTTCATTTTTCGTATTACTGGCGGCACCAAAATGAATTAAACTTGAAACGTATAAGTTAAATAATTTAAAGATCTATGATAGCATTACTGTAAAATATCAGTTTTACCAGCCTATACGATAACTATCGAAACAATTATTTGAAGAATAACAACTTCGGATTTTCATAGAAAATTATTTTAAATTTTACAAAAAAGATGAATCTGTTCTATGAAATTTCGTTCCATACTGGAGAGAAGTTCGTGGTACTTTCGTGTACCGCGGAACATAGCTTAGGAATCGCTGGCTTCAGCCAGAAGAGGATATTAGCATATCCTACATTTTATATTGGCCATATTACCCTGATGGACAGATTTCATGGACATTTCTTGTCCTTTTGCGAAAAAACGTGGTTATACTTATTTATACAGTACTTTATTTGTCTTTAACTTACAATAATTCCCAATAAACATAAAAATAATTCAAAATTATAACTAAGTAGAATCATTCTTGTATAGGATAGCTTAATATTCCTACAGAAAATTAAATAAAAATGACGGGAGCTCTAGGAAGAAGCTGGATATCCCAAGTTTCTTTATTCTTAATAATTCTATCAAATACCGATTAGTTAGTTCATTTGGTGCATATATATATCATCATTGACAGCCATTCTGTCTCACTGCTGCGCATCGGCCTCTTCTCTGTCACGCGATAAGGTAGAAACACCGGGGACCTACAGTTTAACGTCGCATCCGAACGACATAAATTCCAGAGAATGTTTTTAGCATTTCATTAGTACTGAAGGAAGCGAGATTAACATTTTGCCAAGAATTTTTAAATCGGCATCGAGAAGCAATACACAATTTGTTAATGACCGACGAAGCAAATTTTCATTTGGATGGCGTTGTTAACAAGCAGAATTTTAGATATTGGGGAGCTGAAAATCCTCGCGAATTGTTTACAAAAAATCTCCAGTCCAAAAGTCGTTGTTTGGTGTGGTGTAGGATCATTTGGTATCATTGGTCCTTATTTTTTTGAGGATGAAAATGGCCTTTCTGTACCAGTCAATTCCGAGCGCTACATAAACACGTTGCAAACGTTTCTCATCGCAGAACTGACTAGACGGAGATTATTAAATGGTGCTTAGTTATTCCAACAAGATGGAGCAACAGCCCACACAGCCAGAAACACCATGAGAATTCTGCGAGAATTTTTTAACGACCGTAGAATTTCTCGATTAGGAAATTTGCCTTGGCCCCCCAGGACACCCGATCTTACGGCACCCTATTTTTTGCTGTCGGGGTATTTGAAAGAAAAGGTTTTTGCAAGTCGCCCTGTGACAATTGAAGAGCTAAAAGACCGCATTCGAGAAGAAATCACGCGAATAGATGGAGATTTGCTTCGCCGGGTGATACACCAGTTTACATTTAGAATTGAAAGTTGTATTTAAGCTGATGGAGGGCATTTAGAAGACATGATTTTTAAAAGTTGAATCAATGTTTAAGTCAGTACTAAATCCCATAGAATTAGCTGTACATTAGTGAAATAAAAGAACTTTTAGTCGACTTAGAATGATTTTATCTGAATAATAAAGTGGGCAATTTAGTATGGGGAACCCTGTATATATACAGGGTGTATCAGAAATAGGTATATTAAATTCGATGGTAGATTACAATATATACAAACTAGAAAAAACATTTATTTGGCAATGCGACGCTTGAGATACGAGAAAATAATACCTAATTGAAAATATGGCCCAAAATTGTTTGAGTACCGCAGGATAATAACAAAAATTTGAGTTCAAAGACATCTTATGCAAAGGAAAGTAAGATAGAAGTGCAAAAAAATATCTTATCACCTGCCACAAACGAATACCATTAGGTAGGTCAGTAATTTCTATTCAGTCTGTTGTTGTTATCACAAGCCAGACAAGTTTTTACGTGTTTGCCACTTTGGATTTACTTTACAATTAGATAATAACTGTATACAGCTTAAATTCATTTCTATATATCATCAGCAGTTCTGAAACAAAATTTTATTTTATTTTTTAATTCAAAAAAATAAACTTAATAATTTTTGAAAAATGAATAGTAGGTACCATTGAATTCTACTTGAGCCAATCTATTACTGGTTTAAATATTTGTACGTATTTCTGAAATAACCTTGATTATATAGAGGGTGGTTGATAATTCATTCAACAATAAATATTACCTTTAAATTTGACTATCGATAATAATTTTCAGTTTAATAATGTTTCGTGTTTCATACTACTCCACTATGTTAAGAAAGTTGTCACTAGAAAAGGCAATGCAAAGAAATATTTTCGAAATAAGCTAAAAGCTTAACTAAATTTAAAAAGTTGAATTTTGATTTTCTTTTGCACAATTCTATTTTGTATAAAAGTGCAAAAAAATAATTGATACCCAAATTTAATAAATATAATTAAATATCTACTTCATTTTACATCCTTAGACTGTACTAGGTACATATATGCAGCTGAAAATCAATCAATTGTTAAACATTTTCACCAAAGTGTTTTATTCGGTAACTGCTAAGCCCCTGTATATTTGACCAACATCGTTAATTTATTTTTTACGAATTTTCCTTCTAGGCAAGTTTTTCATATAATGTTAAAAATGTGATAAAATAAAAGCGAAACTGGAAAAGGTAATATATAATGGAATAAATGGAATAAAAAGTTTGCAAATACTTGCTCGTTGTATTTGTTAAATGTAATAATAGGGAAGCTTACAAACATTATTTACATTAGTAAAAATAAAAATTTATAAGAATCCGTCAATCGATTTTGTGATTTGAATCTTAAATTCCTGAAAAAATGTAATAAAACTTTCTAGAACTAAATAATTTGCTTCAAAAAACCACATTTATAGTTTCAATTTCAGAAAAATATTATTATTTTAAGAAAACCGTAAACTGCAATGGAGAAAATTCGAATATCTAACCTAGAGAATCATTTTCAAAACGTGCGCCATTTTGGAATTACAACATCCGTTTTTAAATAAAGTTTAGCCTGAGGTTCTTTAAGTGACACAAGCTAGATGTGTTAAAGCCTAAAGATATTTTGATTGCTGTTCGTTGTTTCCGAAACATGTGATCCCTGTAAACGGGCAACGCAGTACAGTAAACAATGCAAATCCAAACATTTACTTCATAAACGCTTGTTAGTTATATCAGAGATATTGTGGTAAGCTAAGCTCGATTAAAGTGAGTTGAACTGTATATTTTTTTATGAAAGAAATGTTTAAATTTTTTCATAGTTCATAATCCTTTGGCTGATTGCCTAGTGGCCTTGGCCTGATTCGTAGGGCGAAATCTCAGTTTTTCTACGCTTTTAAAAGAAAACAATTCATTCACATATGCTTTTACAGAATGTTAAACCTGTATGGTTTATTAATGTTTTTGCTTAATGAATGGAAAGATCTTAAAAATTGTATGTTTTAGATCTTAGAGAATGCGAAAGAAATGTGTAGTTGCTAACTATAATTTTCTTTATTGTCAAGTTATCCCACGAATATAATTTCTTTCTTTTTTCGAAATTCCCTACCTTGTCGTTTGGAGTAATTGTTATAAGACAAAACAAATACTTACAAAACCCAAAGCATTAGTCTCAAGCATAGTGCACTATTTCACGTGAGTGTATTCGAATGCGCTTGCTTTGATGTTTTAAAACAAAGGATAAATACGAGTCAAAATAGCCGAAGAAGCCGAGGAGGAAACGGGGAAGCAGGTGAGGCATAATAAATATACGCACCGGGCACTAAGCATAACTAAAAATCAAACATCATTGAGGATTGGTTCATGACAGGGGCGGTTGAAAAAGGCAAAGCCGGCCTCCGAGGGTGGGGTATTCTCACCTGGGCCGCGCGCCGCGAGGCCGCAGTGTCGGCTCGGTGCTTCCCCGCGATCCATCACCGTCATCCCGCTATCAGATAACCCGCAACAACCCCCACTTCCACTTCTTGAAGAAGATATCATCGACTCCGAATGATTGCAGCAGTAGTTTCCAGAACCGTCCGCAGAGAACATGCTGGTTCCGCCGGACATGTTGACGGCACAATCTAAGATGGTTTACCAGATCAACAAATACTACACGGAGAAGGTGCAGGCCCGCAAACTCCAGGTCAACAAGACCATCCAGGAGGTGTGCCGGGTCGTGCAGGACGTGCTCAAGGAGGTCGAGGTGCAGGAGCCGCGCTTCATCTCCTCGCTGACGGACTACAACGGCCGCTACGACGGCCTCGAGGTGGTATCTCCACACGAATTCGAGGTCGTGCTCTATCTGAACCAGATGGGCGTGTTGAACTTCGTGGACGACGGGACATTGCCGGGATGCGCCGTGCTGAAGCTGAGTGATGGACGCAAGCGTTCGATGTCCTTGTGGGTGGAATTTATCACCGCTTCGGGGTATTTGTCCGCGCGTAAAATGAGATCGCGCTTTCAGACTTTAGTGGCGCAGGCCTGTGACAAATGTTCCTACAGGGACTCCGTAAAAATGATAGCGGATACTACGGAGGTTAAATTGAGAATTCGGGAGCGGTATGTCGTGCAAATCACGCCCGCGTTCAAGTGCGCGGGATTGTGGCCGCGCTCAGCGGCGCATTGGCCACTGCCGCAGATACCGTGGCCGCATCCCAATTTAGTGGTCGAAGTGAAAACGGAAGGCTTCGACCTTTTATCCAAAGAGTGCATAGCCCTCCAAGGTAAGCAATCGGCGATGGAGGGCGATGCTTGGATGCTCTCCTTCTTGGAAGCGGAAAATCGTCTCCTCCAAGGAGGCTGTCGAAGAAGGTGCCTTAGCATCCTTAAAACCCTCCGGGATCGACACCTAGAATTACCGGGAAACCCCGTAACGGGTTACCACATGAAAACCCTCCTCCTTTTCGAATGCGAGAAACATCCCCGGGAAACAGAATGGGACGAATCGTGTATCGCGGACAGGATAAACGGGATTTTTCTGCAACTAATCTCCTGTCTTCAGTGTCGAAGATGCCCCCACTATTTCCTTCCGAATGTGGATTTGTTTAAGGGAAAATCGCCAACGGCCTTGGAAAATGCCGCGAAACAGGTGTGGAGGTTGACGAGGGAAATGCTCACAAATTCGCGGTGTTTCGACAAGTTATAGTACACGGTTTTGCGAGTGATAAGTGAAAACGTTAAAGCACGTACGTTATTTACGAGTGGTTCTCTCCAGGAGGCCGAAGAACAAGCGCCGAGTACTGTGTCCACGTCCAAGTACAAATACATCAAGAATGCAAGTCTGGATATGGGATCTTTGTGAACCGCCTTTATTTATTGATAATTTAAAACGTATAGGTACGATTTATTCACTCTATCGAGGAATGAACGGGAACTTTTATAACTGAGACTGTGATTTAATATTATGGGTAGATTATGATGCTATTTAAAATGTGAGAACGAAAACTTTGTTTTTTTTGTAAAGCTAAGGATTTTAATAAAAAGGTAATTTATACTAATTTTTTTATTGTAATTGAAATTTTACGGGACACGCAGCTATTCACTTACAACTTACTAAGTATTTTTTTCTGAAAACCCTAACGAGAATGGTATTTTTAATATATATGCATGAAAAATTATGACAATCTCAAATGTTTCTAAATTACAAAAGATCTTCTTACCACAAATTACACAAATTAACTTTATACTTTTCAGACGACTTATTACTTTAACCAAAATAGTGAATACCATCAACTTTTAAATGTAACGTTTCTTCCTATAAAGAAATAGTTTTTTGCAATTACGTGATTATCAGGAATAGGAACATAATAAACGCAAAACGACCTCCAGAATAGGGAATAACGTTTTCTTACTTTCTGTTTAAAATATTTAAAAATATAAATCAGTAAGATTTCTCTACAAAGTGTCGTTAAATATAAACATGCACCGTTGTGTTTCTATTTAATTCATTCTGTGACAAATAAGTGATCCCAATGGTAACAAATGAATTTTATTCGTACTGTAGGCGAAATTGCAGAATTACTAAGATTACTGCATTTTAAAAAAGTGTAAGGTAAACAATTATTTCTATAAAAGTACATTTTTATATCAGGACAGTTAGGCTTATTTGGCAAAAATCAGAATTTGCAAAATCTAAAAAATAATTACTTAAGTTATTTAAATTAATGAATTGTATTGTTCTTGGAATTAAATAAAGATAAATCAGTTAGAACAATAAGCTAAATTCTTTCGACAATTTACAGTCAAATCTCGATAAGTCAAAGTCGAGGGGAAATCAAAATTAATTTGAGTGATCGAAAATTCAAGTTATCAAAAATTACATCCATATTTAATCTTCATGGCATTGCACGAACGGAAAATGCGCGCTGTTCAATGTCTACAATGAATGCTATACTATACTATTTAAGTTCAATTGTAATGCCGCCGCCGAAAGTGTTTCTCATCATAGATTTGCGGGAAACCCACGGTTATTTCTGAGAAATTGAACTATGAATTACAGAAATATTTACTAATAGCAAATCTAGTATAGAAAACTATGAAGTGCTTCGATTTATTGAACTTCGAGTTATCCATAACAAAATATGAACATTGGAAAAGGCATTTTGTCGGGAAACAGCTTCTAGTTCGAATAATACAAAAATTTGAATTATACAGGTTCGAGTTAGAAAGTTCGTCCGTATTAGTTTTTAGTTGCCTAATATTTATTTAATAGACGACAATAATCAATTAGCAAGCTGAATAACGGCACAGAAATACTTAAATCACCATAAGTGTTTTAAAAAACGATTAAATAAACAATGTCATACACAGGAAACAGATTATTTTGTCACTTTTTACAGACTGCAAACATAAAATAGTGACATTTCTTTACAATGTATTGTTCAATATAAAAATATACCACGCTGAAATAGTAGCAATTTCTTAAATTGTGGGATATTAAACAATGTATAAGGAAATGTTTATTAAAATTTCATATTTTTCGTGTGAATGTGTCGGCATATAACTAAAGTTAAGAAAAACAAAATTTAATTACTATGAATTTTCTTGTTCTTATAATTGTTCTTATAATTTTAAAGGTGTAAAAAGTAATGCAAAAATTAGTTTGCTAATGGAAATAAAATATGTACTGAATTAATTAATGCTATCTAATAGAACTACCAATTAGCAAATTAAATACGATAAACTTCCTAAAAAAAATATACTTACACTTATACAAAAAATCCTAGAAAAAATGTATTGTAAAGGAAAAATAACTCTATTTTATAATATGAAATAATTGTTGACTGCCGTAATATTTACTGTCTTCTGGAATCCGTAGGGCATTTAAATTAACCAGAATTTGAAATGATAAACTATGACTATAATGACTATCTATGAGCCAAAAAACACTATAATAACTTCTTTCAAAAATAATGACCATTTATTAACTGCTGATTTATTTCTCATCTATGGAGTATTATTAAAAAAATACCTTCCGTATCTTGCCAATTCTTTGAACCTTTATAATGTGCTATGGACAACCTTGCAGACAAGAAGATAATAATTTTAAACACGAGAAATGTTACACATAATTTTTAATTATCGTTCATTCGTCGTTTATTGTTTTACCTAAGTGTTGCTAACGAACGAAGACAAACAATATAACCAGTAAAATGTAGTTGTCCTGGAACAATATACAGGGTGTTTGAAAACTGGAGTTTAACTTGTGCAGAATGTTAATCAGTAAGTCAGAAGCAAGAAATAAAAAGAATTAATTTAGATGTCTATGTTAAAGATACAAGAGAATTAAAATTATACAGACTGGAACATACAGGGAATTTTTCTTTTTGGTATACATTGCCTATGTATACTTTTAAAAGAAACGCGTCATTTACGCCTGTTGTGTAGGCAACCAACTATACAGACAACTAAACCATACTGTGACCAAAACAATTACATTAATTTAAAGTTAAAAAATAGAATTAGTTTTTATTTAGCGTCTTTTTGCTTTCTTTATACAACCATGTACAGTAAACAGGAAAAAGTGGAAATTCTAATGTGATATCAGAATGGTAACAGCTTAAGAACTGTGAGAGACTCATTTTCACTAAAATATCCAGAAAGACCTATTCCTTGTATTCGAACCATACAAACAATCGTTAGAAAATTTAAATCAGAAGGATTCGTAATAAATTCCCATAAAATAAGAATTAAAAGTAATCACGTTTTAACCGAAGAAATGAAATTAAATATTTTATTCTACGTTGAAAAAATCATAATTAATAGTTATAACAAAAAATAACAATTAGAAAACGTCTGCACGGCCGGGAATCGAACCCGGATCAACTGCTTGGAAGGCACCTATGACAACCACTACACCACCTTTCCGCTGATGTATTTTTGTTCTACAAACGAAGTACAATGTTCCCATATCTTACAACATCCTGTCGATTTTTGTATTTAACAAATAAGTCATCATTTGCGTCCTACAAACAGTCTGAAATACTTATTTAATATAAACTGCATCAACATAACCTTCACACTCAAATAACTCACAGCTACCGTGACGTTCATTTCTGTTCTTTAGTTGTCGGTATAGTTGGTTGCCTACACAATATGCGTAATTGACGCGTTCTTTTTAAAAGTATACATAGGCAATGTATACCATAAAGAAAAATTCCCTGTATATACAAGCTATGTGACTTTGATATCCTATGACTTGCATTTCAAAAGTAGAACAAATTGAAGACTGCTTTATGTAGAGCACTATAAGATAAATAAATGCCCCCATGGGCCCCCAAACATACAAGTATTAGGGCAGGAAATCTACAGTGAAAACTAAAACTAAGTCACTCAAAATAAGCTAAAATTAGGGTTTCCTATTGTCACGGTAGGTAGCTACATTAATAGGACACCTTTCCACTTGCGGCTTTTTAACTAATAGACGACACATCCAAGTTTAAAATGATATGAGAAAATATGAAAAAAAGCATAAGAACTTGTAATAAAAAATTACGAAAGGCAAAAACACTGTGAAATAAATCTACATTTACGATAAATGTGAAATTAATTTAGCAAAATTTTTTCACCTTATTAGTAACTACCATAATTTGAGAACATAATGGACACAAAGGTCCCGGTTTGCGCACATTCATCGCCCGTTCACGTACGCTCAGGATAGTTAAGGCAGCGTCGGCTCCCGTCAGTACTTGGATGGGTGACCCGAAGGTTGCGTTAAAGCGGCGCCTCTCTCTCTCGCGAGGATTAATCACTATGGGAGAGTAGATGAACAACCCCCCTTATGGGGGAGGCCCTTGCCCAACAATGGGATACTGCGGGCTAATAAAGAATGAACACAAACCCAATGTCAAGATTATCTGATTTTCTTACAAACAGAATGATATCAAGACTGTTACCAATTGGATTTATCGTATACTACACGTATTGTTTTTTACTTTGGCTGCAGATTGTTTTACCGCGTACCGTGTACTTCACGGTCTAAGACCTAGGAAGCACAAGGTAACGAATAAACTTGTCGATGAAAAAGATACATTTAAGTTTCATGGAAAATTCACAAGTAACCTTGAATGCAGATAAATAACCTATAGGCAATTTAAAGCCAATACGTTTAGAGTACAACTAAATAAATTAGTTTCAGACATTTTGGTGAAAATATTTCCCTAAATTATATCCACATATATCAAGGTTTTTTCGATAATGTGTGCCTAGTACCTACTTAAAGTACTTAAAAAACTCCTATGTAGATATTGACGTAAATACGGTTACAATACAACACACTACTTTTAGCTTACTTTGAGTCATTTTCGACTTCCATGCCATCTAAAACGCGGCCGAAGTTAATATTTATCTTGCTTTTAGTTGCCCTTTTAACTGTCACTTCAGCATGCTGCATTATAAAAAAATTAATATTCACAATTCTCTTACTGAAGAAGCATCTTCAGATAAAATTGTATTAAGGTAACTTGAAATCAAATAATTGTTAAAATGAAGTAGAAGTTCGCATTTATATTGAAAATCTTATGAATTTCTAACATGTAATATTAAATCAATAAAGAAATTGAGCAAATAAATTATTTTACATGAACTTTCTTTTTGATGGTCATGTATTATAGAGATGCAATCAGAAAAATAAATTTGAAAATATAGCAAAAAAAATTAATTTAAAATTTTTGTCAGAAACAAAATTGAATTTAAATTTAAAAACGATAAAATTGATAACGTAAATTTAGGCACAGTCCCTTTATCATTTACAAATTTAAGACTACGTGATAATTATTATTAAATTTATAAATTTTATATTAACTTTTTATATTAAAAGCATTTACTATAGAAGGCGTATTCTGTGAAGTTTGAATTACTCCCTATTTGCAGTAACATATGAACTATAGGCAAATTATAACAACTTACATTGCTAAAGTGACAAATAATAGGAATCATCATTCGTGAAACATTCCACCAAGATGTTTTAACACATACATCAGTAGTTATTTCTGCGACTACGTAAATGCAGCGCGTACGAAAAATAAAGGTAATCTCGTCATTCTCTCGTTAATATACCAAGCTCTCAAATTTAATAGGCTCTTATCCTAAAATATTTATTTCTTACTGTAACCACGCGTATTACAAATTTATTCAATATGACAATATTGCTGTTAGTTATTTAAAATAGTAGTATGAAATAATAATGCACTAAGGACAAGATGTGTAGATAACTATGTACGTAATTATGGATATGGATTTTAGATAGAAGCGATATGATTAAACATTGTTTTCCCAAAACATGTATCGTTTTGCTACTGCGTGGCAACAATTAAGTGGTGCAAGATATTCAAACATATTTTCTGCAGCAATTTAACAAAAAAGTTTTATGTAGGTATATGCAAAAGAACGTAGAAAAAGTATTGATATTAATATTAAATTAATCATATTTTTTCATACCGGTACGACACCACACACGCCATGGGAAAGTGCTCAGGATTCGAACTTGAGTGACTGGTAGAATAACTCCAAAGCTAAACACCTCGGCCACTACTCTACCCCGGCCTGCTTATCTAATGATTAATAAAGATTTTCCAATAAGCATAAATCGAAGCTTCCCTGCAAATATATTTGAATTCTACTAACGTAGAATATGTACAAACAAGCGATACCAAACACAAGCTACTGTCGTACACCAGTGCCGTACTAGCCTGTAAGCTTAAGCAACATTTTTAATTTCATAGCATACAATTTATATGCATTAGTATATTAAAATTCAGCCAGCACGAAAATTGCCAATTTATTAAAAATCTTGAAGTACATTCTTCATTTTCAGTACACTAGCGTGTAATTAAATTATGATTTGCATGACGAATAAGTTATGTATGATCTAAAAAATGAAATACATCAAATGCGCGCACCTTTGATTTACGTAATTACTGTAATTAAATGAATGTGTTTACTAAACTTTCTACATGGAGACTATGGACTTCTTCACTCGACATATTTATTTATAAGTATCTCTTATTAGAAAAAGCTACTAACGTGCGGTTTCGCAATAAAACTGCATTTCATTACAAGCTCCTGCTGCATCACTATTCAAACATCAACGGTTGACAAGTGACTCCGGTCAAACACTGCAATTAAGTTAATTGATCAATTAAAAGGAAGTTTTCATTGCTACAATTAAGGTGAATTGGAAAAACTTTCGAGTTCTTAAAAATTAATTTTTTCCAAAGAATTTATTTATTATTATATTTTGCGTGGAAAATTTATAAGTATTATATAACTTACTAAAAACAAATTTAAATACTTCTTCTTCTTCGTGTGCTTTACCTCTTACGAGACTACGTAATATTCTCTCTTATGCCTGTGTTGCGCGTTTAGAATGCCACAGACATAGAGGACCTAAAGCTTAACATGAGCTTCGAACCATGGGAAGTGTAAACACTTCTACTCCAGAGAAGATTTACCAGACAGAATACCTGGTTTGCCATTGCCTTGCATTGAACTCAGGACCTTCAGCGTAGAAGTCTAAGGCGCTCTACCCACGGCCGCCTCTTTAAATACTAATAATGTTTAAATAAACTACTATAAAAGTTTCGATAGGTACAATATCTACGGAATGATTATTAATGTCGGCAATTACAAAACTCCCTTTAACAAAATTTTAAATGGATTTCTCATTTAGTACGGTACGGAACATTAGTGATATTGTTACGAACCCAATAGGTATCCAAAATTCTAGATTAAATTATTATTGCTCCATAGCTGTTGTAATGTGATTTCAATTACTTGCATACACATTTATGTTGCAAACAGTGATGTCATTTTACTCAGCAAAATCAAAGTATATTAGAATGTGAAATTAGGCAAAGTGGAGTAAGTAATACGCTTGATAAGGGAAATTGAGTAATAAGCAGGTCATTTCTTATGGGTGCAAAAGGGAATTTATAAAAGGACACTTAAGATTGAATCAGCCGATGGTGAATAGTTGGCAGTTGTCAGTGGGTGATTCATAAATGAAGGTATTCCCAATAACCAACCTAGCAATGGCGTTGCACCTGACTTTATTATTGTAAGTAGTTTAATATAATGTTTTAGGATAAGTTGTTATATTGTTGTATAACGT
Organism: Limonius californicus; assembly: GCA_014611495.1. Taxonomy (NCBI): domain Eukaryota; kingdom Metazoa; phylum Arthropoda; class Insecta; order Coleoptera; family Elateridae; genus Limonius; species Limonius californicus. Next base: position 16,462 of record JABXWE010102789.1, on the reverse strand, counting down.
ACAGATGAATAAATCCAATAATTTTATAAAAAGTAGTTGTTTCTCTGGTGATCCCGGCGATAAGGACAAGGGGCTCCTTATCAATTACAGCCATAGGTGTAACAATATGCTTGTAACTAAATAACAATGTTGTGTGTATGACACCTTGAAATGTATTTTTCGATTGTAATAGAAAAGGAGAAGGCAAGAAATTGAACGTTGATATTAAACAAACAAAAACAACAATTGTGGTAAATTATTAATGATAGGAATAACAATTATATACTTTTGTTTGAAACATTTTTATAAAAATACAACCAACCAAAGCCAACTATACATACCTAACCTAATTATTTTCTTATTAAATATATCGCTAACCTAATCTACAATGCAGAGGGAGTTTGCTATATAAACTCACACAAACAACTCGTCGTTTCCGAAATACAGGATATTACATTTTGTGGTAAATTACAATTCACACTTCGACCAAAGGCTACTGAAAAAATTAAATTATTGTATTGTTTCTAAAGATCCTAGGGATTTGTGTAAATTATTCTTACAATTTTTTGCAGAACTTACCATCATTCTAAAACAATATTTTCAAAACCATGTATCGTGACCCTTGCTACCTATATAAAGAAAATTATCAAGCTTGTAATAAGTTGGCCGAGTTTTTCAATTAAGCTCCAGATTCAGCTTCACTTTGTTGTGCTACTTATGAATTTTGTTGACGTTAATTTGTATTATTTGTACCATTTTAGTACTAAAATCATACCCAAATTATTTAGCAATGTAACTTTAACGCCCTGTATCTTAGACAACCTTTTCGATATACATTTACACAGAAAATTCCTTTACTAGCTTGTGTTCTATCAATTTTCGAACTTCGAAAATCAAACTTTGAACTGTCCTGTATAAAAAGATGCACAATCTTAGAAAGGCGGCACATCACTATTTCTAATTTAACTGTGAACATTTATAATCAGTTTGTATTATGCAAAAGTAATGTTTGGTATCATGAGGAAGCTCATATACTTCCTTATCGTTGAGGCTGTATCTAATCACTGCTAAACCTATTTTGACAAGACAGCATAATTGGCAGTGAGAAAATCTTTATTTACACCTATAGCCTGAAGTGATCTCAGGCAAACTGAACGCTGAAAAGCGTTAGTTCTCATTAATGGCAGCCGACGAAAGCTTATTTTTAAGCTGGAACACGGCGAGTTCGTGCAGCTCAGTACATTCAATAAAATTTTACACGTATGTCTCCCATAAACTCAGTCTTAGCGAGGCCGAAGACGGTTAGGGCGAAGCGTGATGCGTTGGGGGCATCATAATTCACTCGATATTGAACATCCACGCGATTTATTTATAAGGGGCGGCGAAACAAAGAGGCCGCGGGAGGGAATAATTTAATGATGCTCTTTTGAACAAACAGGCCGGTCGTGTAATACATGGCTCTGGAAATCAATCAGCAATAACTACGACGTTCGGTGTGGATTATCGATACACACAGCTGCTATCTCATCGATGATGAATCGAATCGATTTACGCTCATTTTAGATTTCGAGTTCTCACACTCACACGTAAATAGGCAGGTTTCGTTCGGCTTATTGTGCAAAATCTGATAGCAAAATGTTGTTAACGCATGCTAAATAAATGAATAATTATAATGCCGTGAGTAAGCGCGCATGTTCGAAATCAAAACTGGCGTGAATTAATATTTCTGTACGCTCTACTTTATAAATTATTTATGCATATGCATATAGCGGCGTTTGCAGCTTTACTAATTAATATGGTAGCATTGGGGTTATTCTATATTAAAAAAGATCCGATGTATCCGACGGTTAAGCTATTGGTAGTACGAATTATCTCTTGGCTTATATACAACATTCAAAAAAATTGAAATACGTCGGTTATTATAATACTGCAGTTACAATCATGGCAGAAATATTGTTAACCTGTTTTTCTTGTGGAATTAGAAAAGTGTAGAACCGCATTTGATAACTAGCTCGGATCAAAAAATACGAAAAATGTAAATGCGGCGCTGTACCGTATTGTAAAATTAAGAAGCTATACCTAAAAAAATGGGTTTACATCTCTGGAACCGGCGGAAAACTTCAAAACTGGCAAGTGAAAACCCAACGTGCATACACCTTATTTTCTAACCTGTAAGAGTAATGCACCAACTCTATGTGCTTTAAGGCAAATAATTAACCAGTTGCTACACGATAATGCACCGGCTCATTAAGTGTGAGAACATTTTTTGTTGAGATGGAGATCAACCTTTTTGTTTCCTAGGCATTTAGAAGACGTACTATATATCATCAGAAATTAATTCGAAGCTTATCAATATAAAATACTTAACCAATTTAACATACATTAACAAAATGGGGTAAATAGTTAATACTACTTGATTATCACCACTTAAAAATTTCAAATTTCATTGACTGTGTAAAATACAGCATGTACAAAATATTTATTTAATGTAAAAGACAGTGACAAGGTTGTTATAGAATTACAAATTTTATTATAGAATATAGCAGACATAATAAAAAAATATGATAATGCTGATTACACGGAAAAGCTTTTTTTTCTCATTCATTCATACTACCGTTCCCTCCCTGGAAACTGCTTTCGCATAACTTCAGGGGGTGCGGGCGTCCTTTACATACTAAACATTCATGCAACATGCACCCTAAACTTAACTAAGCCCCAGTCGGGATTCGAACACCCCAGGCGATCGGCCACATTTCGCAGTGATCTCTAGTGGCAGCGCGTATGCGCACTACTCCACCGAGGCCCCTACACGGAAAAGCTGGACTTGCAGCACTGCCCCTTCTACTATAAGAGTATACATTCGAATTAGTATTAAATACAACCATATTTTTCTTACCAAAATTTACAGTGGCACACAAAAACACATTGCTAACGATCATTATATGTAGTGTGTACGAATCGCATGAGCCTAAACGTCGAAATAGTCAAGTTTTTTTTAAATTTTTATTATGATTACTAAATTGCTATAAAATTATGCCATAGAAAAGTACTGAGAAGAATATCCAACATAAACTCTACAAAATGAATGGTCATCAAAAAAGCATAAGGCAGATAGTTAAACAATTTCAAAATTTGGATATCAAAACTGTTAGAACTGGAGAAATTCGATTGAAATTCTCACAAGAATGCGAGCACAATACGGAGGTCAATGTCTTTCCAAAAGTCAGATGTTGTTTGAATGGTCGAAATCTTCCAGACACGGAAGAACTCCTGTAGCAAATTAGCCTCATATACGACAAACTGCCACTTCTGTTAATCGTGTATGAATACATTATTCAGGAAGAGAGCCAGGTAACAGTTTGTCAAATTCCTCGAAATTTAAAAATTAGTATTGGAGCACATCATAAACACCAAAATTAAGTATCATAAAGTGAGTGCCAGTTGGATTTTATTCTTGTTCGCCGAAGAACATAAGTTGAATCGTTTGGAAATCTTTTCTTCTTTACTGCAACGACATAAAAGAAGAGAAGATGAATTTGGCGACTCAATTGTGACAACTGATGAAACCTGGGTATATTATTTTACTCCAGAGCCAAACCGTGCAAGCATGCAGTGATGTCACAGAATATCTCCAATGCCATAAATGGCAAAAACTGTGTTCTCAGGTGGTAAAGTCATGGTAACATTTTTTTTGATTCCCTTTGTTGATTTCTTCGTCTTCCAATGAATACAGACTACTATTAGACACTTTTGCGCGATCAGGATAAGCGGGCAATCAGGAACACGTAGAAGAGTTTGCAATTTCTGTTTGCTTACTCTAAGACAATCACTCTTATACCGCTGCAAGAACAGTTTAAATCATAAACAAACATCAATGGAACTTTCTGTCCTGATCTTGCTTCCTTCGATTTTTACTTGTTTGACCCACTACAAGAAGTTTTAATCGCAAACAATTACAGTCAAATAACGACATTATCGAAGCTGTTCAAGAGTAGATACGCATTGCAATCCAAAGACTTCTTGCAGGAAGGTGTTAGAAAGCTTCCAGATCAGTGGCGGAAGTGCATCGCTAGGCAGGCAAACTACATCGAAAACTAATATAGTTTTCATCGTTATAATACTGTTAAACCCATATTTATACGTAAGCTCCTGTTTACATTTGAATACTCCTCGTATGCTCATTTATACTAATGACTTTTAGGTTATAAAAATTTTTGGTTCGTTTCACGACTTAGCAATAATATTTTTAAGTTCTGTATAAGCCAAAGTAATAATGAAAGTGATGTATAAAATGCTAGGAGTTCCCGGAATTTTTTATCGCTTGAAAAATTGCATTTAAGAATTTTGTCGGTCGCTATAAAAGAAATGACTGAAATGTCTGATTTTATAGTTTACTATTACAGAAAATTTTTCTTGCGATCGTTAAAATCTTTGTAGATGCCTGTGCCGCATTCTGTCAAGTAGGCGTTGTTTAATACCCAGTAATGGAAAATAGAGATTCCATTCCAACGCATATTACACAATGGGACCATAGAGGAAATTCTGATAAGAGAACTTTGCACTAGTTAATGTTGAAATATTTTCGCATATTACAAGCCCCACCTGATGCTAAAATGTAAAAACAACTTAAACAATATAACATTTATGTTTTATATGTATATTTTAGTGTAATCAATCAGTAATTGCAACACGTTTGTGTATGTATCGTATAATTACGTGGACCCTATCAGTTTCAATTTAACATATAAAGCTCACACACAATTTTTACGGTTAATGTTCCAATGAAAACATTACACATTAACAGGATTACTTATTTATTAGCTTGAACAATATGGCTATTTTAGTTGTTAATAATGTAGTATTCCAAAAAGTCTTGTATGGGGGAAAATGAACAATATGAAAATATACCTTTCTTACTTAGTAATTGAATTTCGCCTATTTCAAGTTGTAACTACACTTTTGAATTGCAATCATTTTTAGTCAGACATACAGCTACACATCTGCATTATTAATATTGTTATATTTTGAATATTCATAGAATTATTTTGTAAAAGCTTTAGGATCAAATTGCAACACAGCAAAGCACAGTTTTTCTTTATAACTGTTAATTATGGCATTATGTCGTTTTATCAAAATATAAATCTCAAATATTAACAGCCTATTACAAAGTATAACATTCAGCAACTGTTCACTATGTAACAATACAAATAATTAATTTTCAACTGGAGACTTAAAGCTTTCCACATGTTTTAAGCTCTAACGGATATCCGAATACAATTATTACGAATAAGACGATTCTCCCAGCATTCAATATATTAAGCAGAATAAGAGAAATGCTTTGAATTTATAACCAACAGAATTTCCAAATATACTTAATGCTATAAGAAATATCGAAATAAAAACAAAAATGTATTGATTTCAATAATTTCAAAACCTTTCTGTAATTGAAAATTAGTATTTATAAGCAACAAGAAATTAAAAATCATATAGAAATCAGTATTAGTAAAACACAGACTTATACAGAAAGCAAGAATCAAGGAAATACTAGTCTGTTTAAAGTTCTAAGGCTTGTATGACATGGCACAGAACTTTGTACAAAATGTAGTTCAAAGTTATGTTCAAAATTTTGTACAAAATTGTTTTTTTTTTGTTTATAAAGTATATTAAGTTTTTGTAGAATGGTTAGCGTTGAAAGATTTTAGGTGGTACACGTGGTAAAACATTGACTTCTTTGCCCTCTGTGATCATTCATTAACACTAGAAAATACTCGTTTGCGCATGGATTTGACGTTGTTTCTAAACAAAATTGCGCAGACTTTAGAGCACGAGCTACAGAATTTTATACAAAATTTTGAACAAAATTTTGCTGTATGGCAAGACACAATATTTTGTAAAAACACTTTGAACAAAATTTTGTACAAAGTTCTGTGCCGTGTCATACAGACCTAAGACCTACAACCAACGTCCGATTTAATACACAATTTATTGATTTAATAATCCAAGCTTTTAACACAGTTGGAAAAGTATAGACATTCTGATGTCTTTCAGAATTTATAAGACCAAAATTTCCTATAGCAAACAAAAATTACACCTCTATGACACGGCACAGAATTTTGTACAAAATTATGTTCAAAATTTTGTACAAAATTCTATGCCGTGTCATACAGGCCTTAGAAACACATAGTACAAAGTGTTTTCGTTTTCCTCCTTAAAATAACCTAACGGTTCGAATAATTGCAAATATTTAGATGATTTCTAGTTTTTCTAAAATAATAAACCTCAAAACGCCATCAATAACACAAAAGCAACAGCTCAAATTCTCCAATGTATTCTTGGAACTTCAGTTGCGCAGGCACTCTATAATTGTTTATAAAATTATGATACTATATGTAAATGTACTAATGTTATAATTCCAAAGAAATCCATCTTTTTTATTTTTAAGATAATTTTCCACTGTAAAAATGTGTATAAAAATGTTTTATAAAAAACTTTGAGGTGATGCCCCATGCAAATATTTTGAAGGTATGTTACATGTAAATGAAATTCTTATAATAATATCAGTGGCTGTTTGTTGTCAACAAACAAAAGGTGAGTTTACTGTGTACATCTTTGCTGGTTACGTATATTTTGAATTTTTTTCAATAATGGAATAATGGAAGTCAAATGTAAAACAAATTAATCTAAGCTGAAAACGCGCCGCAGGCTTTTAAAAGTAAGGCTAGAGCTTTAAGTCAATAATCGTGTATACATTTGTAGTTACTAGGGCACCACTTCCAATCTGATGTCTTTAATAAAACATTTATCTATTTCATAAAAATGTAATCTTATTACAGACACCCTAAAAATGTTTTGACGCAGCGTCATTTTTATAGAACTGCATGTTGCTGTAAAAAATCGCTTTTTTGAAAAAATTGATAAAAATACTTGCAGTGGAGCTTGAGCTTTAAACCTAAAGCTTGTGCTTTATTTCATGCTGCAACTAAAGCAAACATTTGTTATCTATAATAAACGAGCTTTTCTTATAATTCACGTAAGTCTATATTACTGAAATCATAGGGTATCAGAAGAAACTATTTTTAATAATAAATATAGTTAAATAATATTTCAAAATGTTTTTATGCTTATAAGAAATAAAGCCGTAGGTCCCGTGCCACTGCGATGTGTGACACGTTAAAAATCACTACTGGAGTTGGAATTACCCCAGATAGGCAAAATTCGTAGTGCCAATAATGGCTGCAGTGTTAAGAAATGTTTGGAAAACCGCGTCTTAGATCTCGCTTAATCGAAACAATAACAATATTAAACTATTAACATTGTCAGCAGAAAATATCTTTAAAAATCAAAGAAGGTTGCATCGATATTGTTATTCAATGTAAGTATGTAGACCAAATGGAAGTCAACTTCTCAAAATATTCAAGAATTGTTTATTTATAACTAACTCTAATCGTAATTGTGATTTGGAAATATGTTTTTTAAATATATAAAATATATAATATATTAAAAATATAACATTCCGTTAGCTTTGGGAAACTACAGACTTTAACATGTGTACAAATCGTAGTTCTCTAAAAAAAAACCTTGCTAATAAAGTCATAAAACAAAATGTTAATGTAAAATAAACACTTATAGTTTTTAAAGTGTGACTTTTTATGGCTCTTGTTAAACCTAACGAAGTTGATGGTAGTCAAACTTCGCGGTTCAAGCTCTTATATTAGACAAACGCTAAAGATCTAACAAGTGAACATTCTAATTAATTTAGAAGTAACTGGTTTGCATGGTTTGGTATTACAGGTGGTAGTAAATAACGAAGCGCCTGCAGGTGCTAAGGAAAACCAAGTGGGAGCAGCTATTTATATGTAAACTACCTATGTATAAACACGTTGTTCGTTACACTTAACTATATCCGTATTTATATCCAATAAAACATTAAAAAATAAACAATTCCTATTTCTTAAATTCTATATAAAAACTCCCAAAGAACATTTATACATTACAATTTAAAACCCAAACACTAAAAGAAATAAGTGGAACAAATTCTCCGTATTTTATATAAGAAAAGAATAAAAATAAAAGAGCTTGAAATTTATCACCGGTAGCAACCGCAACAATTTTATACGCTGTTTTATAAATATTTTATAAATTTTAAATTATTTTTGTAGTCCTTTCTTAAAACGGGAGAATTACGGTCACATCGGTGCCAAAGCTGTATATTTTTACATTACAAATGTATTCAAATAGCTTGGAGTAAGACTTAAATTAAGTAATTTGTATTTATTTATAAGAGAAAAATACCAACCAGTTGTTCACTTCGCAATATATTTTACTGAAGAATTTGTAATTCGCGTTACGCATATCAGAGATAACGAATTACACGAACCCACGGTTTTAAAACCATTGCGCGATTTCTGCTACGAGCTCTTCATGTTTATGAGGTTGGTCCATTTAAATTAAGCCGCAGGGATGTTCAGTAGCCACTGGAAGAAAACTGGTAGATTAAGAAGTAATGCAACTATTATGCATTCCATCAGGGCCATCAAATATTATCATCTGGATAGGTATCAATGCATGTTTGGGATAAACAATAATTTATAATCGTAGAAAAGTAAGGAGAAGACAGCTTTCATATGTATTTAAAATATGTTTCAGAAAACTTGTTAATTTAATTTAATTCATATTCCGAAGAACATAAATATTCATTTATGAAAAAATGCATTTAGATTCAGATTTAATAAAGAACACAGAATTATCTGTCCTTATAAAAATTCTTAACCACCAATAAAAAGAGGGTTTCATAAAAAAAAAGTAGTAAATAAATAGGTAAATTCTGGATTTAGTAAAATTCTTAAGTTTGGTAGAAATCTGGTTTCTCAAAATATTCTAACATGTAGCACATGTTAAATACTCTTTTCAGTGTTACCTAAACAAGAAAACCCAATTTAGATCCCCGTTTTCCTTCAAAATAGCTCTGCAATATATTTAAGTTCTACATATTTCCTTACATGAAAAATAATATTTGATACAGCAAAAGTAGGAATAATTAGAAGCATCATCTCCGAAAATGTATATACACTTTAAAATTTAAATACTGTGCTACATTTAAAATTTTCCAACTTAAACTCAAAAATTCCCATTTAAAGCAATACTTTGAGATTTATATTCTAGTTTAGGGTTTAAAACGCAACATCTACAAAAGCAGTTGAGTTTCAATCTCGGAAATTCATTATTATATTCAACACTATAAACGTCGATTCAAAGTGGAAATTCACCACAAAAAGTCATTATTTCAAAATTAAAATAAATTATTTGCGTATTAGAAATGATTGCGGAGAAATCCGAAGGCAGTTCCGCACCCTGCAACCACTTTAACCCTGTTTGAGGGAGTTAGTGACGTGATGCAGTAACCCCGGGAGACCGACGGTTTTAGGCACTCTCCGAGGCACCTCGGGTTGCAGAGTTAGAGCGGAGATTTCGGTTACTCATCCAAGTAGGCACCGCGCGGGTCGTTCCTTAACTTTGAAGATTGTTTGACCAGTACTTGCGCTTGTCCACCAGGCTGTCTTCCATTTCAAAATTAAACTCCTTAAACTGTGAAATTCATAATTAGGAAATTGATTACATTTTGGCATCATCTTGAAGTTCCGCCCGAAGTCTAGAAATTTCCACTTCAGCTTGAAAATTCGTTTCAACACTAAGTTTAAAATTTTGACTTCAATTCAAATCAACAGCCGTTATATCATTTTTTCTGAAATGCAAATTCTTATCTTTTCTACAAAATCAGTACAAGCAGCAACTATTATAAAATATTAAAATAATATAAAATTAAACAAAAATTGTTATACACATGACATTAACGTACGTTAATGAACTTACAGAATTTATTCATTTGCTTGCTACCACTTGCTCGCCACCGTTTGCTCGCCATTAATTGCTCGCCGTCCGCTTGCTCGACAGCCAACTTGCTCGCAGTACTAAGTAACGAGCGATCAAAGTTTTCAAAATACGGTTGGCTGTGAGTGCTACAAGGCATGGCGTAGCTGTCCTGAAACGGCCGTACCTTGTGTTTATTTCTTCAAATATAAACATAACTAAATAAAAACCATTTTCAAATAAAATTTAAATAAACACTTGTTCAGCCAGCAACAAACAACAAACACATTACAACAACCAGATTAAACAGATTTTGACAAATGTTTATAGTAAAATCTCATTCAAAAAATTTTCATAGTACTCCCTAATTTGAAAACTTTCTGATCACATGTTATAACTGCACCAACGCAGAAAAACTATATTTTGTGAGGTACGTTTGTTTGTAATATAATTGAGCATATCTTTTGTTCTATAATTAAATTCTTTACTTTTATTTTGACTACTACTACTATAAGTAAAGGGCGAGTATTATTTTTTAGTAAATGTTGATACTTTTAAAGTAATATTCGTTTATGGTAGCGGAAAATTAAATTGCTTTGTCTATACCAATAAAGCAATTTTAAATATATTTTGAGAAGTTACTAATTAAAAATAATTTAAAAAAATATACAACATAAAAATCAGATACACTTCTGCATAATTTTATTAGGACCAAACAAATATATACACATACAATTATTACTACAAACGAGTTCAAGTACCAGAACAGGCAACCCTGCGTTTACTATCAACATTCCGTAGACTTAGAGGAATGTGAGATGATAATTACCAACAGCATATACTAAATGCCTACAGGTAATATTTTTATTATAAGAATACATTGCTTGCCAAACATCTGTGCCTCAAGCAATCGGCTTGGCGAGCAAATAGTTGTCAAGCATAGAGGTCTGCGGGAAAATGGCAGGCGATCAGACAATGGCAAGCAGACGATGGCGAGCAAACTGTGGCGAGCAAGTGAGCGGACACCTTTCAGAATACACTGTCGAAAAAAATACCACCAGCCTTTCAAATTGGTAATTTAAAAGTATTGAAGCACCACTTTATTAATGCATTGTTTTTCTACATAATCAAATAATAAATCAATATAAAATTCTTTTTGTAATTGTTTAATTAACTGTAGCATTACATTGCCCAACGGTACTGAGACATTTTTGCTAGTACTGGGTGCTACTTGAAATTTAAACTCACTATTTCCTTGATTTACTAGTATGCATAAAATTAAAATATACACTAACACTTTAGTTTATCTGGAAAAGGAAATGCGGGAATATGGGTCTACCAGTAGATGAAGAGATATTGGATATTGTCAACCTTGTTTTATGCAGACGACCAAGTAGTAGTATCCCAAGATGAAGATGATGCAAATTATATGATTCCAAAACTCTACGAAGAATACAAGCAATGGGGCTTAGAAATAAACACCAACAAATCCGAACATCTCGTTATAGGTGGAAAAGGGTATGACATACCGTTGGATAGTTGCACAATTAAAACATATGATAAATACAAATACCTTGGTGTCACACTTACTACAGAAGGTACTAACAAGCAAGATATTACTAACAAAATATGTCAAGGGAAAAGTGCAATCAAACAACTTAATACAATTATGTGGAGTGATAAAATCGAGACAAATACAAAAACTACAATATTAACACAATCTTATAGTGAATCTTGGGTGCTAAACAAAAGAAGCAAAGACAAGTTACAAACTCTCGAGATGAATTTCTGGGGGAGGAGTTGCGGAGTGTCAAGATTAGACCAAGTAAGGAATGAAGAAATAAGAAGACGAATGGAACTAGAAGACTCCATCATAGATCAATCGAAACCAAAAGACTTATTTGGTACGGGCATCTATAAAGAATGGGAGAAACTAGATGGCCTAAAAGGATATGTCAATGAGTCTCGCCAGCACGAAGAAAGCGTGGAAGGCCACGAAAAACTTAGCGACAAGGAATAGAAGAGGCAATGACCCAGAGAGAAATGAAGGAAGGAGATTGGCGGGACAGAGATTAGATAGTCACATGTTATCGTATAAAAAAATTTTTAATGACTCACATGAATAACTGATACAAAAATAAACATTTCTCTCCTTCAAAACACTTGTTCGTCAGGATTTTTAAAAGATATTTTATAAAAGTCAGTCCATTAGTTTTGAATTTTGACTAATACGCAGCGGTGGATCAAAGTATACACTTGATGGTGACAGCAGGGAGGGAGCATTATAGGATTAGATACAGAAACTACTCCCAGGAAACATTTCAGACTTTATTATTTTGCACACTAACTGTTTCATCATATATCAAAAGTTACTGTTACGTTTATTTCTGATACATTCTAAGGCGTGTTTGAGAAATTAAAATTTTGTAAAATCCCTAGAAGGCCTTGAAGACTAATTTCGACAGGAAGTTCTGAAAATTTAGAATATCCGATGGTAAATTTGTATTATTGTTATATTATCAAAAATAGTTTCCCACTTGAGAATTACAGCAGTTAATTTTTTTTTCCACTTATTCACTAACCACTTTCGCATTAATTCATGGGGGTGCGGGCGTCTCTTACATACTAACCATTTATGCAAAATGCACCCTAAACTTAACTAAGTGAAATACGGTCGCCTCAGCCGGGATTTGAACAAACGGCGGATCGGCCGCATTTCACTGTGATCTCGGCTGACAGTGGGCACTGGCCCACCGAGGTCCCTACACCAGTAAATACTACCATATAAGTGAATTATAATATTTTAAAACACTGGCGAATAAAAATGAATTTTTAAAACTCGTAGGTATTAATCTAGACAATTTGCTTTCGACTAATTTTTGTAATTATGGAATTTACTGTGTATACTTATACTTAGCCGTAAATAAAAAAACGGCTTTGCTACTTCTATTTATATGTCCTTTCTCATGATTTGAGCAAAAAGAATATTGAACCCTTCAAACTTCCAACGATGGTTTAAACTCATCATTATAGAATAGAGCGTAAAGTCACTTACATACTCCGGACCGATTAACTCGGAACCGGCCATAATGTCGAAAACCAAACCATCAAAAGTAGAAATGGCGAAGGGAAATAATGTCTACAGCATAACGTCGAATCTGGACATACAAAATGGAAAATATGTACAATGCGAAACCTTGATAATTTTTTGGTTTCGGCATTATTTCGTAGACATTTCTGCCATTCCATGTTTTTAAATCAGATTTTCGATCAATCGCTATTCGATTTCGAAATTTTTGTATTTTATATTTTTACATTGCTGTTATTGCATGAGACGTTATTATTTATTTTCATGTGCTGTTTGTCATTGACAATATTGTTATCGACAATTATTCCATTCGACCTTATTTATACAGTGTGTCCCACTTAAGAATGTAACACCCTTATATTTTTATTAGTTTTTATTTTAATTGAAACAAAATTTCTTCCAAGACAGAACACAGTATGGTCTACTTAAGCCCAAAACGCGTCCTGCGATAGCAAATAAAAGGAAACGGTTAAAAAATCATATTAGACATTTTTACCGTAAAATATTACTAACGAAAGCTGTTCAGAATTGTCCAAACAGCTTGAATCCACATTTTCATCAAACTTAAATAATATGGAAAACGCTGCAAATATCATTTTAATGAGTTTTCGTGTTATATGCTTTGACAATTTTGTTTAAAGTACAACGTAAGGAACAATTTGTCAGCTTACGTTTTATTTCAAACACAATTGCCTTGATTTTCGAAACGCAAAACCCTATTAAAATGATACTTTCCGACTTTTCAATATTTTTTATTTTTAATAAAACTTTGTATTTAAACTTTTTAGATAATTCTATAATAGAGGAAGAGATTCAGATAGCCTTAAGAAATATACGAAATGGAAAAGCCTCAGGACAAGACAATATCGCCCCAGAGAAAGGAGGAGAAAGAATAGTCAAATGACTGAGGGAAACAGAACAGATACCGACTGATTGGGAAAGAAATACAATAGTGCCCATATATAAGAAGGGAGAAACAACAAACTGTGAGAATAGAGCAATAGGCCTATCTCCAGTAGCGCTAAAAATCTACTCTAAAATAATAGAAAAATGGTTAAGAAATGTAATTGAAGATAAGCTAGAAGAAGAACTTTCCTCCCAGGTAAACAAACACAAGATCATATATACACGATTAGACAGATAACAGAGAAGATGCTCGACAAGAAGAGGGAGATATACCTAGCATTCCTAGACCTTACGGCGGTGTTCGATCAAGTACCAAGAAAGCATATATGGAGGGCACTGGAAGTACTACAAACAGACCCCAAGTTTATAAGAGGGATCAAAGGTATAAACAAAAAAGTGGTGGGAGTAGTAAGGATAAACGGACAAAAATCACAAGAATTTAACATAGATATCGGGGTTAAACAAGGTGACAGTTTGAGCCCACTGCTGTTTGTGGTTTACATTAACAGGATAATTAAAAAATGCAAAGAAGAAATCAAAAGAAGAACAAGACTAGGGTACCATAACCTAAATCCCATAATGACCCAAGACCTAATATACGCAGATGATAACACTAATAATGGAAAATCCAAGACAACTGCAAGAAAATATTAACATATGGAAAAACAACCTAGAAGACAAAGGTATGAAGATAAACGTAGCAAAGAGCAAAATAGTGCACATCACGAGAGAAGAAAGAGAGGCACGAGTACCCATTACATTAGAAGAAAAACAACTGGAGTATGTGGAAAAGTACAAATACTTAGGAGTGATAATAAACAAGGATGGAAGAATACAGGAAGAAATTAAGAACAGAATAAGCAAAGTAAATAGGATATATTACCAAATGAACAAAACAGTGATTGGCAAAGCAGAACTAAACACAAAAGCAAAAATGCACCTGTATAAAACAATATTCCTCCCCACACTACTCTATGGATCAGAATCCTGGGCACTGCTGGATAAACATCGATCCAAAATAACAGCAACGGAAATGAAACACCTGCGAAGAGTGCCGGGCAAGACTATAAGGGATAGAATAAGAAATAGAAGCATAAGAAGAGACGATTTAGACCAACAACCAGCAAACAGTGAAATAGAAATGAACAAATTGAAGTGGTACGGGCATCTCATGCGCATGGATAACACAAGATACCCCAAGAAAATCTATCAAATGATAGCAGAAGGAAGAAGAACCAAATGTAGACCCCGAGTCCAATGGGAAGAAACATCAAGGAGGCGGCAAGGAACAGAAACAAAAACGTCGAGGAAGTCAGGAGAACGGCGAGAGACCGCAACATCTATAGGAGATGGATAGAGGACCAACGCCTTAGGGCTTAAATGGGAAATAGAGAATGAAGAAGAGAAAAAGATATGTAATTCTAAACAACATGCATTAATAAAATTTTCTGACAAAATATTCCTAATATGCCTTTCTGATTTTTCAATGATTTTCGTATCGCAAAAGGTTTTTGACCATAACTAGACCTTAATGTGTTCTACCTTTGAGGAAATGTGGGTTCAAATCAGATAAAAACTAATGAAAATATAAAGGTGTTATATTCTTAAGTTGCACACACTGTAGGGTAAAAGTGGGATAGTTGCCCCACATTTTGAAATTGACTGTTTTCTCCCGAAAAAATAATAATATTTAAACAGATTATTATTTCTGATGAAAACCATGTCTATTAGCTACTACGTGGTTAAGAGTAATTGAATAAAACTATAACCTATATTTTAAAAAGTACTGAAATTCCCAGTACTAGTTATGAGGATAGATGCCTACTATATGGGTTAGATGCCCCGATGCTTATATCACTATGAGGATAGTTGCCCTTAGGGATTAATCAAAGAAAATTTATAATTAATACGTTTTATTTTAATCTTTATCAATGGCACATTACACTTTGGTTTTAATTACCTATTATACTTTTAATTATTATATTATTATTACTTAGATTTTAATTATTATTTTTTTATAAAAAATAATATCAGACCAAAAAAGTCACTTCTTAAATTTTCTTAAATTTTCTTAAATTTGCACGTTTTATACGACCACATTTGTTGCAATGGTCACCGTACATAGTACAAATCTCATGTAACCATTGTTTGCACATAATACATTGTATCCAATCAGAAGTTGATTTGGTCTTTCCATATTCTTCAAATCATTCTGTACATTCTGAATCTTTTTTTTTGTATTTGATTTATCAGAATTTTCTGTAAACATTTCATTTTCATCGGAACTTGCTATTGCTATTGTTATTTGGCAAAAGAATCGATGGACTTGAATTAGAAAATCTCCTATCGGGAGAAATGGTGGGTACATTTCGGTCAGCTTCTAGAATTGATTCATTGGATGGACCTGGTTCCTGCTCTAGAGCCTCTTCTGTTTCGTGAATTGCTTTACCTTTGATTAAAGGGCATGCAAGCTTCAGCTTAACCCATGCGGGATAGATGCCCTTAGGGGCATCTATACTCAAAAAAGTCGAGGCGTCTATCCTTTTCACTAGGGATAGATGCCCCCTTTTTAAAAACAAAACACCGTAAATAAAATTTCGAAACCTCTACCAATTAGTGATA